>JAODJU010000013.1:69389-117724 GCA_026776725.1 Gnathonemus echidnorhynchus
TCCTGACAATAGCAAAACAGCAAATATAAAATATAAAAAAAATCGAGGCGGCACCAAAAAATTGAGGCAGGCGGCCATGTAAAACAATTTATTAATTTTAAGTGGCCTTATATCACAAATGTGTGCTTTTGTACCAGTTCCCTGGCTATAATCTGCGATCAGAGGATTGTTTGTAAAAATCATCTCCTAAATCCAGACCGATAAGACTTGATTGTTATAGTTCTAAAACGTGGCCTTTCTAAACCTGACAGGAATCCTTACACCAATGTCACCACCAACTTACACCAACATCACTGGGTTGTATCTGCAAAAACGAACATAAAGGAGCAAATATCTGTTTGAAGTGGAGTTATGACCACAAGATGGCAGCCTTTGCGCGGTTTTACGTGTGCATATTTTAACGCCAGATGGCGCTATGTGCTTCTAACGTTTTACCTGTTTAGAAAATTCAGAAATAAACGAGTGTCGACACCAACAAAAGGAAAGTCTATTTTATGCCACAGTTTTTTGAGGATGTATGTCAATCCATCTGGTCACGCGTTCATGCTTATTCATTCATGATTATTTTGATTTTCAATGTATGGAAAGAGAATTAAAATCATGCTGTAACATTTCAACGATGAAGCTCTGTTCCATCTTCCCCTTTTTATTCTTTCTGAGGTTTGGCGTGTTTTTGTGTGCCATAGGCAGTTACATGGATCCTGGTCGTATAAGAGAGCCCCAACCCACAAATCTGCCTTTACTTCCAGTATCTAATCATTACAATGGATGTAACTGAATTGGAGCATTAGTCCACCGGCTTATTAAAACAAAACGAAGTGTCCTTCTTGAAGGCTTTAAACAGCAATCCAAATTTAATGAGAACTGTGTGCTGAAATGTCAGTCTGAGGCAAAGTGTCTATGGTTCTGTAAGCTAGGTCCTATATCACAGATATGCGGTACTGTAGGTGCCTTACAGTATGAGTCCCCCATATTCATGTGTGAGATTTCAGGAGCCCAGGCAGCCTGCAGGCACCTGAAGAGCTGGGGTCGCAGCCTTAGCGCGGGCTGTTTTGAACGGCTGCCTTTCTCATTAAGAGAACGTTTCACCAGAATGGATTTTATGATTGACTGAACCATGTGAAGTGCATTACTGGGGTTGGGGCGAGCAAATGTGCTCAAATGGCTCAGGTCGCCGATGCCTGCGATCTTGAGTGCCTCACATCTGCTTCGGTTTGAGCTCTCTAAAGCCCCGCAATCTCAGTTGCCCTTTGAAGTCTGTGGTATTTTTTTTTCTTCTCTCATTTTCTTTTTAAGGTTGCCGTTCATGTCATTGGAAGCCCGGCACAAAACATCTCTGTTTGCTACCTCATACTCAGCACTCTGGTTGTTTTTCAAAAGGGGACAGATTTTAAGGGGCTCTTCATTAGTCCCTGTTCTAAAATAACACAAGAAGTGAGAGGGATGTATTTTAAAAAACCAAATAATAAAAATTTCTCAGCACATGACGGAATGCTCATCTTTCCGAGGGTTTGCTTCATCGCGGCTCATATAAAACGTGTTGGTTGATGGAAGTATTGCATTCTTCCTTTGAGATGTGGAATGCATATTGATTATGACCTGTTCACAAGGATTCTGTATGACGCATAGGCCATTGGCTGATTGGTTAGGCTCTTTAAACCATCATACCACAACAACAGGGGCATTGTATCAGAAAATGTAAAACCCTGGGGAGAGTTAAAAAAAAAATTTTGGCCCTGATGGGATCATTCATCTCCAACTTTCGCTTTTAGGTGATATTTTCCACAGATTATTCAGATAACACATTTTCCATATGAACCCATTTAAGACTACCTTTGGGGGAAAGCCAGCATTTCAGCAAGGCAATTTAGGTCCTTAGGGTATCGCAATCACTATCGAGAAATTTTTAAATTAGTCAAATTATGGATATTAACGTGCCCAGATATGTGAATGTATTTCTTAAAAGAAAGTGGGATTATTTAACATTGCCTCAAAATGTGCCATATAGGAAATGTTTTACTTCATTAAATTAAAGAAAAGTATGACTTACAGCAAGGTAATGAAGAGAAATATATCAAGTTTTTATGACAATTTTTAAGTTTATGAGAAGTAATCAGGCCTTAGTTGTTCAGAAGGAACTTGTACCTAGTATTATCTGATCAGACAGGAGCCCAAAACTTTGATGAATTTGAGATGTCAGGTGATAATTTCAGTGGTGAAATACTGAAATGACTTGTCAGCCTGTGTGGGGGTGTGATCTTTCAGACTGACTGCCGTGTCAGTGTCTATCTCGGAAGCATTTAATATCTCACTCCAGTTTGATGCATAAGTAGTGTGGAATTCCCTGTGTCAGGAAGCAACGTTCATATAACCACATAACACATGAGTGTAGAATTCCATCCCATGGCGGTGCAGAGACGTTTGTGCAGCTGCCAGTTCTGCCATGCCTGATCGCATTCAGTGATGCATGCCCAGTGGCTCTTCATGCCTGCTTCAAACCAGGTAACAGTGGCAATGTGTCATGCTGCAGTTCGCCATACGATGGTAACAATGGTAACAGATACAATATGGAGGAAAGCTTGTCATACCCAGACCAAGAGACTAGTGTGATTTTCCATTCTGCTGGCTGAAGCAAGATCTAAGATGTAAGGTGAAAATTTGTGGTGTCGCATGTGTCATGTGATTACACTGGGGGTCCTGTGTGGGGGTCATTCTTGGCCAGCCTGGGCCTGTGCTTGGAGCAAGTTGAGGTTCTCAAACACCCCCACTGCCTCGCAGCTGTTGACGTTGGCCAGGGTCTGCTGTGGAATGCAGTGGACCGTCAGTTGCACCTCAGCTGGGGTGGGGCCAATCCACCGGACACACTTCCTGGGGCTACCGGGAATGGGGGCTGTAAATGTGATTGACGAACCAGAGACCTTATGCTCACGTGGTGTTAGAATTCAAGGCGTCACAAAGGTGAACTTATGAGTCCACGATTTTTCTAATAATGTGTGACATCGCCGTAGTGTCAATATGCATGGCCCTGATTTTACCGCAAAAATATGCCAGAAAAATTACTAAGCAGTTATGATGTGCCTGTTCCTTAATCAGGAGGTTCCGGCAAAATAGTGGTGCTCTCGTCCATCGGAAGATGCTTCCATATTTAACACGGACCTTGACCAGACAAGTTCTCCAGATCCTTCTGAGAAATCCAACTCGTTTATATCGTGATTCATTTTGTGGCCTTTCTTTTCTCTTCCCTTTGGTCTGCTGTGGTGAGACGTGGCATCATTCTTGAATTGCTCATACTTTCTAGATATTATTCCTTAGATTCTACACTGCATTACATCTCAGCGTCAAATGCACATTTCCTACTTGTTTTATCTCAACTAAGAAGCTGAATTTGTGACCGCAGATGAGCTGCACTATGATATACATTGTGACACTGGTACCCACTTCCCATTTTTCCATAAACTCTTGCTTTTAGCACTGAACTCCTCTCTGAACTGTGGAATATGCAAACTACACAAAATCTCAGACTTGTTTTATTAGCAAATACTTATGAAAACTGAGGAAAATAATATTTGATGTCCGTTTTTGTCAGCAGACACTAGATTCTTGTGTAAAGTGGTTTCTGCCCTTCTGTGCAGCTGCAAATATTACTGGAGCAGGTCAGGTTAAGTACCCCGGTTAACCCTCTCAAGGCAGGCGTTGCTGATTTGCAACAGTTGAAAACTAACTACCTTATTACCCCACATACATATTTTATGAGTTTTTTTTACTCATGATAATTTTCCCCAAATATCAGATTTTTCCTGTTACTAAAACTTAATTTGAGCCTGAAAGGGTTAAGGGTTTGAGAGCACCCCCTGCCCCCAGACTTTAGCCAATGAGTTTACATCCTTATTGTTTCATAACTGTTTCTCGAGGAGCCGTTGTGAGTGTTGGCGGCTTGGTCCTTATCGCTGTAGAGTAGCTCTTCCAGGGTTGTGGCCCAGGCTCTGTGTGTGTGGAATTTGTCTGTTTTCCATGTGGGTCTCCACTAGACGTCCTGGTTTCCCCTTGTGGACTCGTGTCCCAAAGCTGCCTACAGCATGTGAGTGTGTGTGTAGCATTGCCATCCAGTCCAGGGTATCTTCTGTTCTGAGCCTCCTGTGACGGGCTCAGGCTTCCTGTCACTCTGATAGTTCAAATGGATGATGGGTGGACTGTGTGAAATTTAGAAAGAAAGACGCCCCAAAGATCCTAAGTGAGTCGGGGCAGATAAGAAAGGAAACTGCAGTTTTGTCTGAAACCACCGTCACACTGGCACATTTTTGTGTAAAGTCTATTAATGCATCCAGTAAACAATTTATTATATAAAATTATAATCATCCCACGCTGTTTTTTTCAGTAATCCCTTAATGACTTGATAAATCAGATCTGAAAATTGGTTACAAATGTATAAAAAGCACAGCAGTCTTGGGGTTAATTGGGCCCAGGTTTCCTAATCAAAGGCACATTTCCAGCACGCATCTCATCCTGTGTTTTATCAGAAGATCATTGTAAACAGGAAATGTCCCTGAGTCCCTGAAATTAGCCATCAATAAGCTTATATCAAGAAACAGATCAAGCCCATCCCTAAATATGCCTTATCCAAAAAAACATACATATCTAATAATTGAATCCAGCTGTATGGCTATTTATTCATTAATTAGAGGGTTTTATAGGATTTTCTCCTGTTTTCTTCTTTTATTTATTAGCTTTTTTCAAGCCCCGTTCTTCCTTTGTTGTTCATAAATGACTCTGTTTCATATTCAGTTGTGTTCCGTTCTGCTTGTTGACAGCGAGCTCCCCACAGGGCCGTCTCCCGCAAATCGCCGCTCACCACACGGGGTGCGGATAGCGTGTAGGAGTCTCAACCCAGCCCTGCCCGCCTTGGTGCTTCCCTTGGCGGACCGGCGCCAGATTCATGCTGTGGTTGTTGAACGGTGGAGATAGGATGTGGGTTCAGTTGAACAGTTTCAACTAATTTGATTAGGATGGACGCTTGTGAGCAGCGTCCGCCAGTCGATCTGCGGACAGGCCGTGCTTTTTGCTCCCACAAATGCAACAATTATTTTAAATGCATAGAGAAAATAATGTTGCTACAGCTGCTGTGAAGGCATTTAAATCCTGTATGCACTGTTGGTTCTAAAATTGGGTCTCATAAACCGTAGTTAATACTAAACTCAAGGATGTGATCGGGCAGATTTATGCATCTTGTATTATTGCAGCACTATAGGATGTATTGCATCTGCAGTGGATTTAAAAAATTTATATTCTGCAACAAAAAAAAACACAATTTCTTAGCAGTTATATGTGAATATATGCAAAGTTTTGTGGGGCCTTCAGGATTCTTTGGTCTAAATCACCTCTCTCTCAGAGAGGCGAGGTTTAATGGTACATTTTCACAATTCCACCACACACCCACCGGAGCTTGCCGTAGATACGCTGGATTGTTGTGTTTTCAAAACGTTTGACACATAAGTGTGTGACCTGACCAGCAGCGTCCGCAACTTTAATAATACGCTTTGTGATTTATAGGGAAATAAACTTTAAAAGCTCCTTGGTCAAATTCCCAGGATAAACTCCTAATCTGTACCGCTTGCCTTGAACTAGCTGCGTAGATTGAGACGTCAATGTGAAATGCCACTATTTGTTGTCTGAGAGAAATTAAATGCCTGGATTTCTAATTCATGCATTATAATTGGTTAATCGTGAAAAGTTTGCTTCCTGTGTGAAAGGACAACACAAACATGCATGGCGTTCAGCTCAAAGAGGACTGGGTAAATAATCACGATTGATAAGGCGGCCTATAGGCGCGGCGTTTGGCATGCAGGCGCCAACGCTGGTCTGTGGGGAAATGCTGCTTGATGGCTAATTGACGGAGCGGGGGCTCTGTGCCGATTCGCGTTTGCTTGCTGCGCTAACAAGCCTCTCGAACACAGAGTGCCCCCAGCCAGCATTACTGCTTAGGAGTGAAGTTCCTCTTCTCCCATCCTTAGAAAGTTTAATACATGGAGCATGTTGGACTCCAATGAATCCCTAATGACTTGGGGAGATTTTTAATGTGTCCACTGGGGGGCCAAATCTGAAGAGGAACTACAACCATGTTTTGCAGGACAATTTGGAGACATAACCTGGCGTTATATAATTGTTCTGTTCCGAAAATCATTACTTTTACAATGTTCAATTTTTTTTTATTTGTGTATTTAAAACGCTTAACTTGCAGTGTCTTGCCTCTGAATTTGCCATTTATACTAATATCCCTTTCTTACATAAGGCCTAGTGGTTTAACCCACTTTAGGTTCAGACTTTATTACTTTATTTCCAATTGCATTTGTAGTCCTTGTTTATTCAAAGTGTTTTGTGTGCGAGTTCAGTCAAGAATTATTATTATTATTATTATCATTATCATTATTATGTCAGTTCCTGCTAACAATAGAGAGGCACTATGCCAGTTTGTCTGGGTGTCACATTCACAGATTTCTCACTCCATCAAACACACACACTCAACACAGCTGAATAAAGAGTACCAGGTGTGGATACACATGTTTAAAAATATTTTTAAATGAAAAATAATTGAACTATAAATAGTGCTTCTGATTTGCGCAAATGCCTTCTGTTGGCTACTTCTGCACATTGATGCGTTAAACTGTTTGGCAGCGTGAAGTTTGTTCAAAGCCCCTGAGTGTCCCCCCACCCACTCCAGCCAAATGAAAAAAAAAACAAAAATAATAATGTGTCGTTGCTTGGGGTCGCTGAGGCACCACGGGCCATGGCTGCTCTCCCGCGCGGCCGCCCAGACCGCAAGGACTGCAGCCTGCCCCCATCACGCTGGGCTCTGGCTTCTATTAACCCGTTTGTTTTTACATGCCTGCGTACTTCTGCTGCCATGCCCCAGTGTGTGTGTGTGGGGGCGGGGCGGGGGGGGAACACTGCCAAGCATGTTGCGCCACGGCAGAGAATGTCCCGAGAATCTGGGGGGGCAAATCACATGACCTCTTTTGGGACTCCTTGACCGTGTTAACAGTTTTGAACATGGAATACCAAACCTTTTCTGTTGTCTTCATATAGTACTCAAGCCAGGTCAAGTCAACACAAAGATTTGTCACTTTTACACAGTTATACTCAGTTGAATTTGCAGTGAAATGCTTGGTTGCTCAGCTCTAAGATTATGACACAGGGGACATAAGTATAAGAGACAAGACATAAGATGCTATTTTTTATATGTATAAAAGCATTAAACGCAAATAACACATTAAAGTTATGTTTAATATGCATTATGAATTCTCTATTAAGCTCACATCTATAATGCCTTCATAATGCATTATAATGGCTGTAATGTGTTATGCTTTTTTATATATAGTTATAACTCTGTTTATAATACTCTATGAAGGTGTCAATTGTGCATTATACATGTGTGCTTTAAGTGTTGCCAAAGCTGTATTTCTGTCCTGGGGGATCATGCAAAGATCTGGCTTTGCCGATTCTGGCTCTGTTAGCAGATCCTGAGGACAGCAGATACATCTGGCCTTATGCCAAACTGTCTTGGACTCTCTGGGAACAAGTTGGGTTGGAATCCCCAAACTGACAAAGAGTTGAGAAGGACTCTTAGGGTCTACCACCATGAAGATCTACCACCTAATGAAAAGTGTTAATGTAAACACCAAAGATAAAAGTCAGAAGCTGGTGGCCTGTGGTCCTCGAATTTGTCTCTACCTCAACAATCAAAGCAACGCTGATTCTTTCCTGATGCTGCATTTTCCCTCCTCATTGACCCCCTCATTGGTCCATGGTGCTGATTAGCACTAGCTGTTATGAGATGGAACAAGGGCCAAGACTCCAAGCTTATGGATGCCCTGTTTAATTCAATGGGAGTAGAATGGAAGCAAGCAGCACTTCGGAATGTAGCCTGTCAAATAAACCCATGATGAATCAATGATCTCTGACCCCGGACACCTCCTGCTTCTCATGTTTTACCCCCTTACTGCTCCTCGCGTTACTCGAGACAGCCTGACTGGACGGATTTGGTCATCATAGCCACCAGAGTTTTTCTACAGACATTCCTGGTCAAAGAGGTGTATTTCTGGATCCAGCCTGTCAGAAGAATTAAGATTTTATGGCTGATGAGGTCACGTCACTTTTAAATGCCAGTGTTTTCCCAGTTCATTGGTCTACAATGAATTGTTCTGAGATTTTTTTCTTCTCACAGTGGTTGATTAGGCCATGTCATTGGGTTAAATTATTGAAATTTTACTGGTTTTACCTCCATTAATGAGGTTCTCACAGTATTTTACAGACATGTCTCATGTTTCAAGTTGAATTATGTGGGAAAAGTCCGTTGTTTGTAAAATTTGCTAAATCTTGTTAAACCTAGCTCTGCAGTTAAGGTTCATTGTGATAGACCGTCTTCCAACTCCTAAACAAGAAATGGGTTCTGTCAGACTAGGCTAGTTCTGAAGAAACTAGTTCTTCCATGGCTTAGGGAGCAGTCAGGGACCAGTCTCGAGAATGGTGCATGGCAACGTTAAAAAATGTCAAAATAAAAGACAGAACTAATTCAGAATACTTGCCCAAATATTTTTGTAGTCTACATGGAAAATTCTTCCGTGGTACTAATCTCAGTTTAACACTGATAAAGATTCCAACCCACAGGAAGGGAAAAACGACGTTTCTGTGCTTCCCCCTTATGCTAACATGCAGATATAAGATTGTATTGGTAAGAGCCAAAAATATCCCAGGAGGCTTGAATGACTTGGCCATCTTTTGCCTGCTCCAGGGCCGAATCCTCAGCGTTTCTCTCTGCATATCTCAGCTGCATGTTATGTCAGACTCTCCATGAGATTCCAGCCCAAGTTCCTCCATGGGGGGGGGGGGGGGGGGTGGGGCACCGTTCTGTCAGTTCCAGCTAAATGGCAGTCACTTATCTAAGCAGAAGATAGAAGATAGAACTGGCAGCAACTGGGGAGTGATCAAAATATTTGAAATCTCCGTGTAGCTGGGTTTTCTCAGTTCTGTCTGGCTCCGTCTAGGTGGATCATTCTTTCTTCAAATTAATCCAGCATTCAGTGACTTGTGGGAAACAGATCCAATTGTTACACTGGAGGCAACGTGCTCTTTCTCGCATTTATACGAAGCCATCAAAGACAGCAGTAAAGCCCTTGTCAAAGGCTAAACAGCCAATGTTGTGAAACTCCAGCTACACTTGCCAGGGTGACCTGCTGTGTCATTAACAGGGAAAATAAACTCCATAGTTAGCAAGTGACCTGTGAGACAACTCGAGTGAAAAACAACAGGAAAAAAATCAGGGACTTATCTCACTGTCTGATGATCGAGGGGGTGGAGATTGTCTGAGAGCACAATCGCCGCAGATTCCAGAGGACATAAGGACATCCCGCACCCCAAGTGCTCAAAACAAAAAGGAGGCCATTGAATCTTCCCTGTCATCAAGTACCAAGAGAATGGCTCTTTGGACAGACAATTGATGACTCTCTTTGCCCCGTTTAAAATGTAGCCTGCTTTTGTCATGAAATTACACTCTAAGTTAAATTTTAAAAGCAATAGGCCCTGAATATTTGGTACATTTCATTGCTGGTATTGGTAGTGGTAGTGTTAGGTGACTTAGGTTTGCATTTTAACTAAATACATGTTTGTAATACATTCCTATCCATCTTCTGTCTTGTTTAAAAAAAAAAAAACTGTGAAATTGGGCCCTGAGGGCAAATCTGTTACAGAATGAACAGTATTGTCAAGAGCAATAAAAATTTGTGTTTAATTGGATTTTGTAATTTAGTAGGTTAAATTAATGGGACAATTTTGCTAAATTATCATATTTGGCTTTGCATCAGCATTGTACAATAATGGAATGGAATGTGTTTGGACAATTTACCTCATTTTCAATTATGCACAATAAAATAACACCTGGAATATTGTATTTCACTAAAAAATTCACAGTGATGTATTTTAAAAAGTAAATTTTTGTTGCATTTAAAACAATGAGTAGATTAGAGAAAAGCAATTGTGGTGGATAAAAACTGAATTGCAATTAAAATAACTTGTGTAATAATACAATATTGACATGACAGAATATAATAATAATAGTCTGATTATTGCAGAGATAAGGGCTAGACTCTGTGACAACTCAATATTAATTTCCTTTGAATGTCTGATGTATTTTTCTTTGTGATACAATATCATTTGACACCTCATTTCCAAGACTCCATCAAAGTGAATATCTGTGCAATGTGACAGGTACACTAGAGTATGTCATGCTGACATCTCTTTGCAATGATTTGTTCTCTGTCCGTGCGTATGCTTTCATTCTTGTACAAAATGTTGCATCTTCACTGTTTCACTTAGTCATTTTTAAGCTTGTATCCTCATTTTCCATACTGTGAGATCCGGCAGCCATTTGCCAGTAATGGACACACTCTCTAATGTTCCCTGTGGCCAACTTCTTCTGTTCTCTCGTGCTCAATCCCAGGGAGACTGTCCTGTTTGTTGCTATAGAAGCCCACAAAGTTGCCCTTCACCTTAACCTTCATTTTTGTTTCTCTGTTTCAGGCTGGAAATACCATCCGCTAGCGATTAGCCCCAGCGCTGCAGAGTACTCCATGCACTGCTAAATCTACACACTGCAAACATCCTGTATGTCTAAGAATCACTCATATTTATATTACTGTATCTACACAGTCGTTACTGGAATAGCGTGAAGCACTGTTTGTGGCCTCACTGAGCAGACAGATTATTGAACGCCACTTCCCTGTGGGGACGGATAAAGTATCACTATATAAATTAACCGATGCCTTTGATTTGATTTTGTAACTGCTTATCTAGTACAGGGTAGTGGTGAGCTCAGTGTGCATCCCTGGAAGTACAGGGCATAAGGCAGAGGACACACTAACACAGAGCAGAAACACACCACTGCATGTTTTTGGAGTGTGAGAGGAAGCCCAATGAAAACATGAAGAACACACAAACTCCACAGGAATCAAACCCAGACCTGCAGAAGTGTGATGGTACTAAGCCCTGGGCCACTGCCTTCAGGGGCGCCTGCAGGACTTTATCTCAGGGTATGCACCTCCCCAACAAACACACACTGACCTGCTATAAATTACATTCTTGCCCACCTATGTTTAGCTGATTCTCTGCCTCTCGGTCAGTTTTGATGTCACGGTGAATGTTCATTAGAGCAAAGCCAGTAAGCTGGCTGTCTGTGATTAGTGGAATGATGTTTTCTATTTTGTGGAAAACAAAAGATTCATCTTTGGGCCAGATTTAATAATGAGGTGCAAACATTTTGCAGGCTGGTACTTTGAGACCTCACAAAAGTGGTGAATGAGCCGACCGAAATCGTCATCCTCCGCTACAGAAAATGGCTGATTGTCAAATGGAATCACCATCATTATTTCAGTAGTTGTGTCTTTAACTCTGGTGCTGGAAACTTAAAATTTAAATATTGGCCAGTAATATCAGCATGTTAACGGATATATCCTGCATCTCTACAAATCGTCTGTTCCATCTTCGAAAAGACAATATGCAATGCAAAATAATAATATAGAGAGAAACATACTGCTCAAGAAGAGCAAATCGCAAATTGGCAATGTTACAAACATAAAAAGAAAAAAAAAAAAACACGTAAAACTAACCAAATAATATCAAGTGTAAATGCTGGGGGTACGCACAGTGTGTACATGCACACAGTCTGTAACCACATGCCCCTGCTGTTTTGGTTTGTCCTCCTGAAATATCTGCTGCATGTTCGTAATCCACCCTGGGTTCCTGGTTCTCCAAAGGCAGCTGATTACCCAGAAACAGAGCTTGTGTGCTTTCTGGAGTCTCAATATCGTTTCACAAATACAGATGAGTGTGAAGCTCGGTACAGTATCACAGTGCAGGGGCAGCCATTTATCTGGTGTCCCTGGGTCATTTATCGAGGTTAAGTGCCTTGCTGAAGGCCTCAAACGTAATGCAACTTCTCTGCAGACCATGGGATTTGAACCAGTCGTCTTCAGATCACAGGCGCAGAGGCCTAACGCAGAGAACCAGCCAGCATAATTTCTTCTCTGTTTTTCTTTTATGTCTGGATCTTTCTTATGAAACTTTTATTTCATTAATTTTGGGGTGAGACTGACGATATTCATGAGTGGATCACTGCTGACAGTCTTCCATTTTGGGAGAGAAAGCCAGTACTTGGCTGAATTTTGTGACCTTCCTCTACGCTTTCTTTCGTTGGACAGCAGGTGGTGCAGCGGTTAAGGACATATGTTTATAATGCAAAAAATGTCAGTTCAAATGCCAGCTGAACTAAAGTCATTGTACCTTTGAGCTAAAAATCAGAAACAAACTCATAACCGAGAGACACATAATGGAAATACTGATTTAATGGGTGAAATTACTCAGGGCAGGTATCCCATAAACATAAGGGCTACTTAAATGAATAAATGACATTATTATCGTGTGTGTCTCATCAAAATGGAGCTGCGGTAATAACAAGGGATTATGGGTATTATGAAAGAACAGTCTTCATGTGTTTCGAATTATCTTTCAGTTTTCCGTTCATAAGCTAAAATGGTGCCACAAAACCAAATATATGTTTTACTCTGGAAGAACAAATCCTGTTTTTTGTGTTGGAGAGTAAGACTTTTTTATTAAATAATTGGAAATTTTTCTTTGTAACATTTATTTTGTCATCTTGGGTCGATAAATGAGTGGGTTTTTCCCTTTTGTGTATCCAGTGACATCCTATGCACATCCTGCAGTTAAAAGAAAAGTGAAAATATATAGTGTAAGCATCGTATAAGCCATTGTGGCTGTTAAAAAGGGGGACTGTATGTTTTGCACATGCTGCCAAAAAAATCCCATCTGTGTTTTGGGGACTGAAGCAATTGTATGAGAATAAAGGAAAAAATGATAAACAGCAATATTGTGATCTCAGAAGCAGTTCTGTTATTTTACACCAGAACACCATAGTTTTATGAATTTCTCAGATTACTCCAGAAAAAGTACATTATTTCACCTTCTTAAAGAACTGAGTTGAAACCTATTACATGCCGGCCCATTTTAACAATAGGAGATTCATTTCCAGTAAACAAAAGAGCCAAGATATTTGAGGTGCATCTGTCAGCACTACAATGCTTCTTCAGTTTGGCCTCCATCCTAGTCGCAGGTCAACGTCTGTTTTTTCCATGGCCCATTCCAGACTTGTTTTATGTGAGAAATACTTTAAAATTCATGATTATTTCTGGATGAAAACTTGCATTACTATTCTGTAGGTAGGTTTCACCCGGGTTTTCTCCTGTAGAACTATGTCTAGCTGGGATCCTTTGTAAACTCTTCCTCACGTGAATGTATCTTGGCTGATTGTAAGCTTTCAACTCACTAGCCAAACCTTTCATGTTATATAACACGCAGAGTGCTGTTGTACACGGTGACATCCTTTTTGGTGGCAGTAAGGTTGCTGGGTCTAATCCCGTGGTCAGCAGACTGGTTTGGCCATTGAGCACCCAAGCAAGGCCCTTAACCTCAGGCACTCCAGGGATGGACTGACTCAACTTTCTGAACTGGACGTCACCTTGGATAAAAGTGCCTGCTAAATAAACATTAATAATCTTGGGATACTCCACATTTCATTAGCCCTGACGACCAAGATGTTGTTAACACACTTCATTTCATTCATAACAGGTGATTTATTGGAAGAATTATACAGGCATGCTAAAGGCACACTACAGCATGAGGTAGACTGAAATAAAGAGCTGGGAAAGATAGAGGAACGGGGACAAGGTGGGAACTGCTGCTGTAAAGGTGTTCAGTGTTCAGGCATGTTTTTTTTTTTTTTTTGGGGGGGGGGGCAGTTTTGATTGCCCTAAACCTTTAATATAAGGTATATATATATTAAGGTAAATTAAACAGGCAGATAGCTGTGGGAATGGTGACCTGTACCTTAACTGTGTAGCACCCTGGGTGTTTAAACAATAACACTTAATGCTATTTTTAATGATCTCATTATTTCTTGGGCACAGTAAGATTCCGGATTGCAGGCGAGCGAATGGTGGAAAAATTAAGAGCGTTTGTTTTCCTCTCCCTGAGTGCCTTTTCTATTCTGACCATATCCATTTTTACAGGTGTTGCAGAATGTCATATGTCTGTGGCTTTTGTGCTTGCCCTTGCCCCCCCCGTTCACTTAAGTCACTGAACAGCTGTTATATCGACAATATCAGCTACGCACTGGGCCTAATCTCTGATGAACCACTTGGGGGAGGAGTGGAACTTTTTTTTTTGTGCAACTTTCCAAAAACATACACTTGTGGGTAACTTCTGCCAGGAACCTTTACAGCTGAGTGGTCTGAATGCTTAACATAGTTAACAAACCTAGTCTATTGCCGCTGCGGTGTAGATGATGTCAGCAAAAAGACTAAAATGCCGTTAGGCAAGAGCGTTCACGTTCCCGATAAAATATTCTGCCACGCTGAGTTCTGGCAGATGTCAGGCATGGGACCACGGGACAGCAAAGTTCTGGAAAAATGCATCATTGCCTAAGAGAAACAGCCAGAAATGGGGATAAGGTACAGGAAGGATCTAGCGAGCCCCAAAGCACTAATTACAAACCGCCCCCCATGAGCACCTCAGCAGGAGCATGCCTCATAATCCTCAACTGTTCCCCCCCCAACCCCATAACCAACCGACTGACCCTATTTAAGCCCAGAAGCAATTAGGGCAGCTGTGCTTCATTAGCCGAGGCGTCTGTAGGCACAGGTCTGGTGATCGATCGCCATGGTAATGAGCGATGGCCCAAATTTTTAATCTCATTGTGCTGCACCCCAGCTGGCTCATAATTCTGAGTTTTTAAAATATGGAATCATTCTTTCGTTTTGTGAAATGGGACACAAGGGGATTCCGTGAGACACTGGGTCGGACGCGCTGCTCTGCCCTCAGACTGGTCAGGATTTGTGCCAGGGATTCCTCGATCCGTGCTTGGATGGCGTCACCATTAAGAGAGCAGGAGGGGGAGTCATTCCTAAACATATTATTCACCTTTTGATTCTGGTATAAGAAGGAATTTGGCATCTGTGGGTTAGTGTGGGTTTAAACCTTACGTGCAGATGACATTTTGAGACTGCAGAAGCAGAGGAGCCATACTTCAGTATGTGGCTGGTTTGGGGGGGGGGTCTCTTTGTTGTGGACGGAAGAATCCATCCGCCTTCTTAGTTGTGTATATTTCTCCTCCTTACTGATCTTCCCCTTCTTATCTGCCTGGCAGGAGGTCTGTACTTTTTGTTCACTCAGCCAGCATATTTTGGAGTCCCCTTCGGCGTTTGCAGTCCAACGCACACACAAGGGGACGCAGGCCGCATGTGTGCCAGGCCGACCCTGGCGGCTCTCAGAATGTCGCGGTTTTAATTAACCCCCATCCGCTTGAGTGCTGGGTGGTGGTCTGTACTGTACAGCTGCCACATCACCACGCCTGGCAACAGACTGACACGTTCGTAGTTTATATGCCTGGGGCTCTACATAAACCCCACATACACATGCACTGCCTCTTAAGGCAGCCATCAAACCTCCCTGTTTCCATAGAAACATCCTGACCTTTCACCTTAAGGGCCACACCCCTTTGACAGACTCACCTGCAGGGCCTTAAGCAGATGCTGAGGGTTAGTCCAGTACGTCTCAGCCTTTGACGCCCCCTGTCCATCTGTCCCTTTCACATCTGTCTCACATTTCTGATGACTCAGATGGTGCCCTTCAGGTTTAGAAAGATTGATTTAATTGTTGGTGCCTTTTTTTCATTTATTCCTTTGTACTTGTATGTTGTCATTACATCACAGCATTGCCGTGGATACTGGTATCCATGGTAATTAGACCCACATCTTTAACCTTTTCAGCAAGGAATCTATGAATTTCGTATCACGGGCAAAGCCTCTGCTCTTTTCTTAGTCTCAAGACCAGAAAATGGCAGCGACAGTCGTTCTGAGCTCCCACCGTAATTTACTGCAATAAAACCTCCACTGACGAGAGTGAATTCTCATCGCCACTTAAGTGTGATTCTGTTCTGTGCCGTTAGATGCTCATGGTTGTGGTTATACACATATGTGTATATGTAAATTTGTTACAGCTCTGAGGTCAGTGTTGTGTGTCTCGCGTTTCTCGCGTTAGCGTTAGGCACAGAAATGTCAGAGCTAGCTAACGTCAGCCACGTTGTAGCTGACCGAACCGCCATTAACGTTAGCCAAGTAGCCTTGCCGGTAGTGTGGTAATATTATCGGTATTGTAATTGTTCAATAGAAACAAATTAATGTTAGAGGAAAGCTTCTTGGTGCAATTTTCTCTGGAGAGTTAGGTCTGTTCTTCTCCTGTTTCCTGCTAATGTTGTGTTTTTTTTTTATTATTATTATTGCATAATACCTTTGTTTCCTTTTTGGTTTGTATTCCCTGAACCCCTGTAGTACTGACAAAGAGAAAGATGATGTCATCTTTTCCTCGCCAAATGACACTTATCTTTTTTTTTGCAATGCAACCCAAAAACAAAAACTGAATTTCACTGGAGGTACGTGAGGTCACCGGGAATACTGTGGGTTGGTGCGAGCTGAAGAAACCTGTGTTTGTTTGTATTCTGGTTTATTTTAACTTTTGTATGTTTTCTTTTTGTGTAATAAAATGGACAAAGGAACACACTGAAACTGCACCACGACCTCACTAATTATACTGAAGAAAGGTGTGTTGTTTATTGCTGTTCCTTCCTCTTGGGTTCTCCATCCAGAGTATTTAATCATGTGTTCATGTTATTTTGTACATAAAAGCCACTAATGTAAAAGAGAGTTTTACAGCACATGAAGGCTGGATACTGTATGGGAGAAAATGAGTTTTTTTGAGATACTTTAATTTTAAATAAAGCACCTTTTTCTGCGAATGTATCCTCTTGTTTACTGTTGCCTGATGGTATAGCCTACTGTCTCAGTTATGTTTAATGTCCAGGAGAGTTGGTTTACTTCAGGAATTACTCTGCTGTTATTAATGCATATCAGTTGGACTTCCCTGAAACTAAAGACTGTGCTGTTAGGAAGTGGAATTCTGAGTAGTGAATGGTTGGGCATAAAGTATGCCAGACTCCGCCCTCCACTGTCCACTTAGCCAATGAACTCTGAATTCTGATTAATTCTGGAAGCGGGCAGTGTCAGGGATTCGTCGATGACTCGCACACATGGAGAAAAGGAAGAAAAAACATGTAAGGTGAAATAATGCTGACATACCTTGTTTGCTTTGTTTGGGTGGGGAGATGTGTCAGGTTTGTCCTGCCAGTGGTACAGGAAAGTGCTCTTTAACTTCTGTGCTTGGATATGATTGACTTGAACCAGGAAGGCTGCAGACCTCCCTGCCCAGCATCACACACATGCACACAAACATTTATTTGATGTCCCTGCTGCAAGGTGAATGGGGACACTTTGTTACTTTGGCCTCTTGTCTCCTTTGACCCCCCTGTAGTGTGTCCTGGTTTGTTTTCTGGCTTTTTTGAGCCGTTGGGTATTGGGGACAGTCAGCGGCAGCACAGGGGGCTGTTCTCCATTCCGGCCATTATCTCGGTGCCTGTTCTCTGTGTCCGAGGACACGCACCCTCCGCTTTATGGAACACGGCCAGTGGCGCCAGTCCACTCAGCCTGGGAAGGGCACCCCCCCCCCCCCCCATACACACATAACACGTCTAAGCTAGTTCCCATGGCAACCACCTCCGCTCGAGTTAGTGACAGTGACCGGTTCCCCAGTGACATCATCCAATACCTGCACTTCCTCCCTTAAAAGGGAGAGAAAGAATATGGGGAGGGGGGGTTATAAAATGGTGATTTGTGTTGCAGGACAATTGGGGGAGGCGAAAGGAATCAGCATAAGCCTTTTACCCACCGCTCTGAATGGACAATAACTGAACTACCGGAGCCATTTGCTGAAACCTCATAAAACAGTCCATTGAGATTCAAGGAAAATCATTGGCTGAATCATTAGAGCCAATTAACACGTCAACAATGGGCCAAATCAAATGAGCTTTAGCACTTTCTGCTTCGTAGAAGCATGTAATTAACTGAAGGTAAACAAACTTGCTGGCTCTGTGTTTGTTGAGGCCTTGGGCGCTGCTGCTGTGAGGTAACACTGTCTGTATGAAATATCCTCGATCCTTCTGTGATTATTCTTACTGTTGTTATGTTGCTTAGCAACTTAGCTGCCCAGGCAGTTTGCCCGTACTGTAGATACTCTGCTCATCTGCCTTCAGGGTTTGTGTTCTTGCTCGCTGTGGCACCTGCCGGCCTCCATGTTTCATAATCTTTCTGGAGGTGTCCGCGTTAGTGAGCATTGGGAGGAGTCCAAGGGTTACTCAAGTGAATGCGACATGATGGATGAGGTGTCTGTTCTGGAGACCACCCAAAGTCTTCCCCTCCTTTCTGCCAGCCCCTGGAGCCCACCTGTCGATACCCCCCCCCCAAATAAGACACAGGTGTCTTAGGATTTTGAGCTGTTTGGCCAAGCTGAAGTACTGCTCCCATGTTTGGGTGTGTTGATAGATGAGGCTGAGGTCTCCTTTTGCCCCTCCCCAGTCTGCAACACCCTCTTTCAAGCAAAACATTTGCTTTTTCTCTGTGTCTGTCATTACTGTCTTGTCGAAACCAGAGTCTCAAGGGACAATCAGATAAGCTCAAACCTGAATGGTGGCTGGTTACCTTTGTGGGGGGGCAATACCTGCAGTTCTTGTACTGGGTTACATTCAAAAGAGGCAACAATGACTCCCAGTGCTCAGGGACTTATTTCTGCTTAAATTCTACATCGGCCAGTTGCTAACTTAGAGGATTCTACTGAAGGGTACAACAGCAGAGTCCTCCAGCTGATGCACCAGCTTTAGACGGATGTTCATGTTACTGGGAGTGCTGCTGTGGGGGCAGGTGGGGAGTTGGACCTCCCTAGCCGGCTGGGGTGAAAGGGCTCCCTCCAGCAGTTGCCTTCCTGATCATCAGTGTGGTTCTGATCCGTTTTACCGGGCTCAGATACCAGTGACCCTGGCCTAATCTACCTCCTGCAAGAACAATGCGGATGGCATCGGGTTTTGGGCTATCAGAGGTCCTTGTGCATCCTTTCTCTATCCCATCGTCTTGAAAGGCTTCCCGTGTGTCTGCTGGTCACTGTGCCTTAGTGTTCACTCTGCATCCTGCTTGAAAGATGTTGGTGTGTGGCGTGCTGGGCACTGGCTGTACTGTGTGCAGGGGAACACAGGTATGCTGTGAAATATATCACCGCTGTGCAACACAGAAAGACCACTCTGTGTTCATTAGTACCTCTGTGTATAAAGGCCCATGTGTTCATTCAGAAAGGTCGTTTGACTTAATATTGGCAGTGTTTTAGTGATTTTAGCAACATGATTTACTATACGTATCATACTCTGCACCATCAGAATTTGTGTTAAAGAAGTATTATTAGTGTGGTGATTGGGGAAAAATCTCTCTTGTCCTCCACAATGTTGCCTCTTTTTGGGTTGATATGATCATATATGCTGGGAGTTTGCAGAGTATGCAAGTCAGCCTACTGGTTTATATGGTCTATATGGGGACGTGGGCGGGGCCTGATGAAAGGTGGCCAGACGACATAGCAGGATAAGTAGGTAGCAAATCTGCTTTTGTGCATGGAATGGTTTTCAAACATCACTACAATATCTGGAAAATGTGAAAAGAAAAAAGACTTTGTGAAGACATCTACATGAGAGAAAATCTCCCTTTTTGAATTTTCTTTGCTTTTTGAATGGTGGATATGTATATATTTTATATCCATATCTACTGAGCTATTATTCTTTTTTTGCTTTTTAGTTTTTTTGCAGCAGCTGCATCTGGAAGAGTAAACATACTAAAAATTTCATTGTGTGGACATTGTTGTATATGACAATAAATTGTTTGAAATCTTGAATTTTGCTGGTTTAGGATTAAGATAAATGGCAGTAATGTGTGGGTCCCCAGAGAGACAGCAATATGTGATATGTGTCTGGGTAAAAGGAAGAACTGAGCTGTCTAAAACCAGCCCCCTCCAATCCCACCTACAGCAGCAGAGTTGTGAGAGAGCCTGGGACATGACCTCTGACCTCTCACTGTGAAACTCTTTGCCCTATTCTCTAAATGGAACATGATCACGCCTGTGTGTGTTGACTGGGGGAAAGAGGCTGATGCATGGCTCCCCCCGCAGGCCAGTGGCTTCCTGCCATACTATTTGTGGTAAGAAACAGTCTGTTGTGTAAAGGTTTTGTTCTGGAATAGCAGACAATATACAGTCAAAGTTCTGCCGTCGTCATGGTTCCTTGACAGTTCCAGCACCATGGCTTCCCAGTAAACCCAATAAGTGTCAAAAGTGTATTGTCCCCCCTTTTAAATAGCCTAACAGAAGAAGACAACAGTATTTTGTCTGTCTGAATCCCAGACCAAAAACAATTGAATAACAGGTTTCCATTTAACAGGAACAAATGTAAGTCAGTCTTCTCTGAAGGGTCCCTTTGTGTAGCCAGTGAAATGCAGAGATGGGGAGTTGAGACAATAGCTGCCACTCCCACTGGCTCTTTCACCTCTGACCCTTTGTTGACGTGGATGGTCCAATCCCGTGCCAACACTTTAATGCCTCTCCCATATTCACAGTGACATCCATGTTTTGTTTGGCGTTTTGTTTGGTGAGGCTTTTCCTATTTTACTTGACTACTTAGCAAATGTTTGATGTTTTGTTTATGCAACGATGCCAGTTCCTGCACGCTCCATTTGCTAATGGTTCAGGCATCTGTAATGATTTGGGATGATACTTTACTGGTATGCAGCAATGAACAATCGTGAAAAAAAATTACCTACAAATAATGCAAGCCAATAATTTATTTAACTTTTTTAATAAAAGCATGAATTATATCCAAGTTGTTTTAAAACAAAAGGTTTTTCAAAAGCAAATGGACAAGTGGATTTGACTTTATGCCCCTCCTGTGCCCCCCCTTGTACACAGATATTCATGGATATACTTCAGGTTCCATGGCCCATGAAATAAGGAAACACTGAGTCCAGATCCATCTCTCTTTCTGTCTGGTAACAAAGAATATCCCGCAAAACAACAGACATTTTGGTGGGATGTGATGGTTGTCCAGCCAATAAATTTGTTCCTCAGCCTCTCCATCCACAAGCCTCTTGAGTACTGGAAAAATCTACTGAATCTATTGCAACGACGCTGTTGCATTTTTGGGGAGATTGTGGTATGCAGGACAAATTGGAAAGGCGTAGCATTGATGACGAGAAAGCATGTCTTTGTGGTTCCGCCATGTGGGTTTTCTGAGTCATTTTGTTCAGATTAAGTCACTGTATGGGTTCTGGCACAGTAAACAGGAAATCTGTGTGTTCATAGGTCCATCCTGCTGGTTATGGCAGTGTGAGCTGGTGACATCACAGTTAGGAGGCTAACATGGAGCTGATGGCTCGTCTCTCTCTGATTGTCTGTCCCAAATGGTGGGACCTGCAGGCCTAAAATATGGGCCTATGTTAGTAGAACGAGAAGCGAACGCTGTGAGTTTGACATTATCTGTAAGCTCCAAATGTCATCTTTGTTTAATAAAGGGATGGGTGGATGTGTTACTGAAGATATGAGTCCGAGTGTCATCTTCAAAGGAGAAACACCAGGGGGGTGGTAAGGAGCAGCTAAAAGCGGTTCCTTAACCTCTACGGTATTCCCTGCCCTCAGCAACGTTTACTGATAAAATGCCCCGCCCCCTACTCCTGCGTCTCCATAGCAACCGCCAATGCTCCAGCTGTGGAAAGCGCGTCTCACATTTAGACGGCCGACTGATGCTGGATTAAAAAGTGATGCGGATTTGAGCCGGTCGGCTCGGCCAGGGGCAGCTGGTCATCGGACGCCGTCTCTCAGTCTGGCGGATGCAGGCGCCCCTGTGCTCCGCATGTGTGCGCTCCGCAGCGTAACTGAAGCGTTCTCTCTCGCTTATCGATTTTCCTGCACTTCATGGTTAATCTGCAGTCTGCCCGGCTGCTGCCGGGGTCTGTCTCTCCTCTCCATATATATGGGTTCTAGTCGTGGCCCTTCCTTTCGGCATGTGTGTCCTGATTCATTCCCTAAACACGCGCTCTTTCCCTGAGCCGTGTGGCCAGCGCATGTTTTTTAACCTCACCCCCCTGCTGGCCAAACATCACCTCAGCGGCTCCCCTGCAGCGTGAGCCCCCCCCCACCCCCTTTTCTGAGCCGGCATTTTTCTGTATCCGCTGAGATTAGATCGGGGCCTTTTCAGTCATCATGCCCGTAGTCTTTCACTGTACATAGCTGTAGTTCCCACAACCAGCCAGTTGGTGGCGTGTTGTCTGGCATTATGTAACATAGCATCACCCCCCTTCCACCACCTCCGCCCTCCCCTTGCTGGGATCCTGCCCATGGTCCAGAGGCTGGCAACCTTGCGTCTAATTAATTGTAATTAATTGGCACTAATCTGCCCCCCAGGGGCCCCCCGATGAGCTGGATAATGAGCATGTGATGTAACGGATGAGCAGAGCCAAAAGAGCCAAAGGGGACCCCGGCCAGTACAGAGGGGTCTGAGCTCGCCGGCCACAGTCCCGTCACAGCAGCTGTGCTGATGTCAGGGTAGCGATTTCCCCACGAAACGTCTCCATGATTGACACGGCGCAACACGTATCCGACATTCCCTTGGTTACGGAATTCTGCCGAATGAAGCAGCAGAAAGTAGAATGATCGTTAGTGTTATTGTTCATTGACGGTGCCAAGACTTAAACGGACCCCCTGGGAGATGTCGGTGTGATGAAATTCAGCCTGCTGTTTGTGTCCCTGGTGGAGCTGAGGGGTCAGAGCTGGTGGGGATGGACTGGGGTCGTGCATGAGGCACGTAGGGGATGGTATTCAGGGAAATCTGTGCTTATGGTGCCGTACTGTGTTTTACTGTGGTACAGCTCCCACATGGTACTGCGCTGGATCCTCACTCTGTTCTGTACTGTGTTATACTCCTTTGCCCCTAACCTTTGGGACAGTCTCACCATTTTTTTAGGTATTTTACAGTTATGTCATTTGTTGCTCTGATTTAATGTTTTTTTCTTTTTAACCATTTTCCACAAACAGGTAACAGTTTTAAGATCTAACTAACGTGAAACTACCTAAATCTTTCAGCTTTATTGCATATAACCCACAATATAATCGATTTGCATGTTAAAATGTTTTTTTGCTCAGTCTTTGCTAGTTTTATCATTTTTTTTCCTCATCTCCAAAACTCCTACCCTGGATTTGATGAAATACTTCTTTTAATTACAAAAATAAATGGCTCTTTAACAAAACTGATTAGCTACCCCAGAGGTAAAACTGACAGTTTAAACAATGAATCTGTGCCTGTTTTCAAACTTTAAAAAATAGATATTATTGATGTGTTATAGTAATGAATTTGTGAGAATGACCTGCTAAATTGTGCTGTGTTAATGCCCCTCTTTATCCTTGAGATCTGAAGCACGTTTCACTCCATCGCAGATCCCGCGGAAAAACAGCTGACCTCCCCGATGATGGTGGCAGGAGCGGTGATTGGCGCCGTCCTTGCCCTCTTCCTCATCACGGTCTTCACCATCGTCCTCCTCTCCAGTCGCAAGGCCTTGCCTCCCGTCTACATGGACAAAGTGTGAGTATCCTGACACAACGGCAGCTGGAGGGCTGCCTGGCTGTCGGATAGCAGATGCCACTGCTGGGTGAGAATTCTAACGAGATGTCGGCGATCTGGTCTGGAGAGGCCGTCCCGGATGTTGAGTTCCGCCCCCCAAACCTGAAAATGCATGCGAGCTGTCCCAGGTTGCATTTACGATATCTTGTTGGAAACTGGAGGGGCGTCCAATTCTTTTAGGTGCTCAGAGAGCTGAGGGTCAGTCCGATGTGGCCCGGGGAAGGATGACGTCATGTGTCCCGGTTTTCTGCCACGACACAGAAAAGGTGACACACATGCATGTTTTCCGCACTGGAGCTTTCGCAGCTTAAAAAGCCTGGCGGTTCAGTGCCACTGCGTCCAAGTGAGGCTGGCCACAGCGGAGGTGACCAAACATCCTCCCTATAACCGCCACGCACCTTTAGCTCCGTTTGTGGCCCTGGCCAGTGCCAGGCACACGGGTGCTGCTTTTAGAATGATGTTTTTCTCAATGCAAAAAGTTGCCGAGACAAACTTGGCAATTCAGGTGGTGTCTGCTATCTGACAGAAAAAAAAATGCTGGAACTTCATGCTCTTCCGGAGAGATTTATGCTTATGGCACCTGAGGGGGGAATCTGAGGTAATCCTCAACACCTTTGGAGAGCTCCCGTCCCTGGAAAGGATGTGCTTTGCCGGGAAGTGGCTTTCATTTTATGTAGTACAATGTGTGCTTTACTACAGTACAATGTGCAGTAAAATGCATCGCTGCTCAGCTCCAGACTGAGGACAGGGAACATAATTATAGGAGACATGAGTATAAAAAGACAAGACATAGGATATTAATTAACATTAAACAATAATTGTATAACCATAGTGTCCAATTAGTAGAGAGGCAGGTACTACAAAGAGTTTAAAAATAAATAAGAACAGTCAACCCTTCCTCATCACAGGGATTAGGAGCACAGGTTCCCCACGATCGGGAAAAACCACGTAAAAGCTTTTGGTCCTGGTGCAGCACAGTGGTGCAGTGGTTACCACTGTCACTTCATACCTCTGGGACCTGGGTTCGAGTTCCTCCTGGGGTCCATGCGTATGGAGTTTGCATGTTTCCTCTGTGTTGTCATGGGGTTTCCTCTGGGTTCCCCCCACAGTCTGAAAACATGCTCTGACTAATTGGAGTTGCCAAATTGTGTGAGTATCTGGTGTGTGAGTGTGCTCTGCAATGGGTTGGTGCCCCATGCTGGGTTGTTCCCTGCCTTGTGCCCATAGCCTCTGGGATAGTCCCTGGAACCCCCCCTCCCGTGACCCTGATTAGGACAGGCAGTTTCAGAAATTGGATGGGTGGAAGGTTTGCTCCCCTTGGTGAGCAGAGCGAAATGCAGATGACTGTAAGGTATCACACGAGAGGCTGCTGCAGACAAGCGCGGCCTCCACCAAACCAGCACTGTAAGTGCAGTTCATGCATTTAGAAGTTATTGAACTTTTTGTGTGTCGTCTGCAGCTTTCTCAAAACTCCCAGAAACTCCCACTCAATTTCTTATGCCGAACCCGTGATGTATGAAAACCGCGATGGGGAAAGTCGTGATGCAGAGTGGTCGAGTGTATTTACATGTGGAAACTGAGCATGTGTAGGCTGGATAGGCTGGATTGCTGGTCTCACAGTTGTTTGGTCCTGATTCCAGGTCACCTCCGCAGGTGCACATTCAGTGTCCTATTTGCACCTCAATAAAGCGATCTGGCGAGCCGGCGGGCGAGCAGCTGGGGTCTATCTCCCGTTCATCGCAGTGTCAGGTTTCCACAGCCCATGCGGTCTGGCCTGCTTTAAATACCGTCATCCTTTAGGCCCCGAGGGGGATGTCCGCTGGCTGCCTGAGTAGGCATAACAAGGAGGCTCAGGTTTTGCTCCGAGGCTCACGGGACAGAGGGCAGATGCACATACAGCAGCGAGAAAAACATACAGAGCTTTGCCCACAAGTCTTTATCGAGGTCCCAAGCAGGGCCAGCCAAACCCTTTTCGGGGCCCTAAGCAAAATTTGATTAACCTAGTTGTCATTTGTCATCTTCCTTCCCGTTCTGACAGGCTGATCAGGTTGAGCCCCATCGGTGCCTGCTGGGCGCTAAACAGCCACTTAGGTCGCTTATACTTCAGGCTGGTCCTGGTCCCAAGTGATGGTCCCAGTATTACATGGCGGAGGGGCAATGTAAGTCATAACCGTTAATATATGTTCTACCCCCAATGTAAGGAGGCTTCTTAATCACTGATAGTGCTTTGCTGGAGGGTTAGTACCTTTGAGGACTTTGAGAGAGAGCTGGCCTGCCTTCTCTCTTCCATTTTTCATTTGTTTATTTATCTGTGTATACCTGGGGGACTCATTTCCTCTGGCTGTCAGGTGTGTTATAAGTTTTCAGCAGAAGCCCATGAATATTTAATTTGCCGTGCGGTCTGATGTTTACAGCTCCCTTCATCATCACCCCAAGGCACACAGTGGCCCGTTTCATCTCAACCAGGTCCTTTTTGTTAATGAAAGCGCTTCCTGCGCACCGGAGAGGCAGAGCAGCTGTGATGTCACTTCCTGTCACGCCACCATGCGTGGATAATCACATGTCTGTTCTTACGGCTCTAACAGCCTCTCTGGTTAGTGACAGTGGTCCAGTCTATGAGACAAAGGGCTCACTGGGCCAAAACATAGTTCCCATTCTTGTTCCTTGATTGGCACCCTCCCCACTCCAGACTTTCCCATGCCAGGTCCCCGAGGGCCCAGGGCACCTGCACTCTGCCTTTCCAGGAAAAGTGAGCTTTCAGCACGGGAGATGCTTATTATTCTTCGTCCCATTTTTCCATATTTTTTCAGAGGGAGAGACAGGGACAGATTTTTGCCAAAATCTGTTTATACTGTACAGACATGACTGATGGCTTGCGGTGTGTGCTGTCCCATTAAGAAAATCAATGGGACACTCCACAGCGATTTGGGGGGTATGCATCTCTGTCTTCAGCGCCAGGGCCACGTGGAGGATACTCAGGGATACTTGGGGAGGTGCCACAGGCATGCCTCAAATGCTTGAGCGATTGACTCATAAACACAATGGAGACATCTGGGTAAACTGGACAGCGCAGATCTTCCAGGCACAGCTGGATGGCTGACCCGCTCTGCAAACGTGTTCAGCTTCGTGTTGGGGCGAATGTGACCTGTGAGCACCGGCTGGTTTGAAACATCACACCCAGCTGTGCTTGGGGAACAGCAAATGGTGCATTCTTAGTGTTACTAAGCTAAGCTAAAAGTAATAAAGTGACCTGTCAACTAATCACAGTTAACGTACAATGATGAATAACCCCACATATACGACAAGCCACAGAGTAACACAAGACAAATGTATTTTGGAGTTGGATTAACTGCAGTAATGGAAGTCTGATCCGAGAGGTGAATCGCTGTAACCTTTCTGAGCCCTAACAGATGTACCGGTACCACAGACCCCGTTGCTGTGGTCAGATATTGTCACTATGGTTCCAGTTTTAGGGTGGCATGTGGAGGTATTCAACCAGGAAGTACCTGTCTGTGAGGAATCAAAGCCCCCAGACTCCTGGCAGACCCGGCATATTTCTGGCTTTGCCGCCCCCCCACCTGCCTTGCTATGAGGCTTACTAAAATATGCATCATCAAGTTTCATTAGGGGCCAGATCAATAATGCATATTGACTGCAGGCTGTAGAGGAGTTGGAGTGGGGGGGTCCTTGTGGTATGAAAAAACAGAACGTCACTGTGTGCGTGTTCAGAATGGCCTCTGCTATTTTAGTCATGTCGACCTAGGGGTGGCCACTGTGAATCAAGGATCCATTAAGAACCTTCTTGACACCACTTTGGTTGGCCTTCCGCTACCCACATCTCCCAAGGCTTATCGCCAACCTAGCCGCACCCTTGACCCGGCAGAAACTGGCGCAGAAACTACTCCACATCACCTCCAGGTGGCAGTAGATAGTCAAAGGATTCAAGGGCGCCTCCATTCTTCTCGGAGCAAAATGGCAAACTGCTTTCTCTCTCTCGTAAATTGGAATCGATCGGTCTGCCTCAGTTGATGACCTCGGCTTCGTCTCACATTTTAAAAGTTCCTCTCTCCCAATCTTGCTTTCTTTTTCTCTTTCACTTCTTTTTTTTTAATCCGGTGATGCTTGCTTGGCATAAGCAACAGCATGATGAATAGAAACACAAGTGGTGCTACTTACAATACAGAACACAGTAACTCAGCAGAGGCGGAAAGGTCATTCACAAACCAGCAGCCTCTCTCTCTCTCCTCTCTCTCTGAGCTCCTAGCAAACACAGGGATGCTGATTGCTGTTCCTGAAGATCACGGCAGAGCCGGTGGTGTAATGGTTTAGAACATGCATTTGTGGCTGATGATATATGGACCCCTGGGTGACATATTTCCCAGGAATTGCATCCAAGGGCTCCATCCAAACCATTTTCCTCTGCCTCTCCTCCAGAATTCACACATCCATACTCCCTCGCTCCCTACCTCCCTCCCTCCCTCCCTCCCTCCCTCACTTATTCTCTCTCCATACACCAGCTGAATTGCACGATAGAGATGATTCTATCTATGGGGGTGGCAGGGTGGTGGTTCAGTACCAGGTCTGGTAGGAAGCAGGGCTGATCTCCGCACCTGAGTCAACAAGACCTCGGATTAATTATTCCATTCCATGTTCATTTTCAGTTCTAATTAATTTGATGGGTGAGCTTTAGAGGAGAATGTTGATGTGAATTACAACGAGCCTGAGTATAGCCATCTTGTCCTCTGCTATCCCTGGGACACATCAATCCACTTATTCTTCATCCCTGGTATGTGGATGCCAGGGGATTTTTGCTGCACACGGGGGGTTAGTTTCTGCAGCTGGTCCGGTCCCAGGTGCGTGCGTGCGAGGCATCTCAAGGGAACACGGCAACATCTGCAGGACATGGGACAAAGTAAGTGTCTGAGAGTCTCTTCGTTCTTCTCTTTCACAGGATTGACCTCCCGCCCACCCACAAACCCCCCCCACCCTACTCTGAGAGGCCACCTCTCACCCAAGTGACATCCAACCCAGCCCAGGTGAGCGCCTTGCCCTTTCCCCTCCAGGTAACCGCCTGACAGGTAACATGCCTACTGATCAGGCACACACTCTTTCACAGGTTCTATTTAATACATGGCAGCTGCGTTAACCATGACCCTGCGGGGGACAGACACATCACTTCCTGATTCTGTTCTGCCTGCTCCTAGTTGCACAGAGTGAACCGGCAGTCCAGGATGACAGATAAGGCCATGTCTGAGACGGGAGTCCTCCAGGAGACCATGTTTGTAAGGGGAGCTCAAAGGCAGGCCAGGTCTGCAACAGGAGCCCAAAGGCAGGCCGCATCTGTGAAGGGAGCCTTGCTGGAGGCAATGCCTGGAATGGGAGCTCAAAGGCAGGCCGTGTCTGCAAGGGGAGCCCTCCAGGAGGCCATGTTTGTAAAAGGAGCTCAAAGGCAGGCCACCTCTGCAACAGGAGCCCAAAGGCAGGCCGCATCTGCGAAGGGAGCCCTGCTGGAGGCCATGCCTGGAACGGGAGCTCAAAGGCAGGCCGTGTCTGCAAGGGGAGCCCTCCAAGAAGCTGCATCTGTAAGGGGAACCCAAAGGCAGATCAATCGGGTCCCTACCTGCGAGCCACTGTCTTATCAGGAATGGGTGTGTCACCAAGACGGGGCCGACCGTGTCTACATCAACCACCGTGAGCACTACGTGTGATTACCCCCATCTCGTCAATAGCATCCCCCATAGCCTCCCCCCCACCCCTTCTCCTTGACTTGCCGTGACACCAGCTATGTAGTGGTCCAGATGTTCAGGATGCCTTAGTGAACCCAAAAGGTCTTACCTGCCCTCAACAACCAGCAGAAGCCTACAAAGCAGTAGACCTGGTGGGCTTTAATCCCCATGATAACATATCTATAGTGCACCTCCCCATATGCCCAGTGTTATGGAAAGTAGTCCAGTTTATCCAGTAAAACCCAGTATAAGCTTGGATCTAGTCTAGTCTACTCTCAGCCCAAGTTTCAGTTCTTGCCGAAACAGCTAACAGATCAGAACACAAATAGACATTAATCTACACAAACTCAGGGTAAAAATGAAGAGAAAAGCCATTTTTTTATTACATAAAATCAAATGGCTGATCTGTTCCCTGTTCTGATGGACCTCGTAATCATCAGGACACTGCTGGACATCTTATACTCACATTTATCAGTAATTTTCACATTAAAGTGTACAACTGAGCCCAAAAGTAGTTTCTGTCTGTAAAACCAGTAGGAATGCAGCTAAGCCAACTGTACCTGTTCCTGGAGGGTTATCCTCAACCGTAGATAGCCAACTGTTAAGACAACTGGCCGTTCAGTAATTTAGTCATTGTCAATAAGGTTCTCAGGTTTCAGGGTGATGCTACTGAACCCACAAACAACACCTGGACAACATTCCTCTGCTGAAAGCCTCTTGAATAAGCAGCTATCAAAACAGAAAGGCTTTAAGAGAACTAATCCTCAACGAACAGGTGATTTAAAACAATGGGGGCCTCCGTGACTATAGTGCACTATATTTGTTTCAGCTAATCGCTTCATTACTGAAGTTTGACTGGGCTCTTACAAAATAATCATTCAGATGTAGCAATTGCTATGTCCGTTTCTATGATATTCCAAAAGAAAAGTATTAATTACAGCTTTGTGAATAAAGAAATTGAGTGTGTTACCTTAAATGATTTTGATTGCTTTGCAGACCTTAAACAATATCAAGCTTAATTGTATAAGGACTATGAAAGGACTATGAAATCTATATGATAATGTAATGATGATGATCACAAATTGGCTCTGGTTAAAGATTCAAAAACTGACATCTTAAAATATATTTTTAAAAAAGGTTTATGAATGTCAGAATAAGTCAGAATTCAGTCAGCTGCAGTCTGGCCAAGTGAATTAAAAATTCAGCTGAAAAAAAAAGGTGGTATTTACAGGGCTCCCGCAGAATGTGGATGAGCCTGTGGAATCGTCATCTTTTTCCTTCTACATACAATGCCTGGCTTCAAATTAAAAAAAAAAAAATAATTCAACTACACTGAACAGTGTAGCTGTCACTCAAACCTGAGGTAATGTGAATGAGGATGACAGGAAGTTCCTTGAAGTCGAGGTGATGTCATTTCCTGTTATTCTAAAAGTGTACAGTGATTGAAGACTATACAACTCGAAGTATTTCATTGCTCTACTTTACTTCATATGGTTAGAAGTAGTTCACCTTGCTGCATTGTAGCAATAAGCCTGTACTGTTTTTGGTTTGCACAAATTTTTTTTTAGTGAATTTCTTTCTGTTTATATCTTTGTAGTATATTTTATTATTCTTTTTATGTGCCATGTAAATATATTTCCTGATAATTGTTTTGTTTTGATTTAGACTTTAGAGGCTTTTATAACTTTAAGAAATCCATTATTTCTGTATTTTTATGCAATTGGTTAATGTGGATTTTTAGGCAAGAAAAATCCCATAAACAAAGCATATTTTTTGGCATAATAATAAAAGCATTTAATTGCTCTGTATCAGTGTGGCTTTAACTCCATGTATAATGCGTGATAAATGCATGGTAGCGGTGTACAAAGTAGCACTGGCAGGCGGGACAGGAAGGCGACCTGTCAGGTGGGCGGAGCTGAGGTGCCGTTTATGGTCAGAGGTGACGGAACCTGACACTGCTGCCCCTGAGATCCGCTGACTTGCCTGCAGAATGAGGATGCTTGTCAGACTGGTAGGTCATAGGATGCACCATCTGATTGGGTGGAGGGCACCGTCAACCTGACCGTCTCCCATGCTGAACGTGGCAGCATGGAGCTGCAGCCGCTGCAGTCAATGAGAGGATATGATCAGTGTGAAGCGATTTAGAGACGCAGTCAGGGTGATCAGTATGGTCAATGTGGATTTACAATCAGGGTGATCGGTGTGGACAGTGCGGCACGGCGGTCAATGTGGATTAAATTAAATATGATAAGCGTTATTGGTAACAGTAATCTACATTGTCCTACACAAGGTGAGCCATTCAAAAGCTAAATAAAGAAGCACAATAACAAGGCTGTCTCCAGAGAATAATGCAGCCCCAGCCGGCCTCCGGGTCTGCAAATGCTTTGTAGTCAAATAAAAGATATTCACACGGGTTGCTGTTACTATCTTTTATGAGGAAAGCACCCTGGATTTTTTTGCCATAGAAATAATAAAAGATTGATTATGGCCATTGGCATATTTCCCGATTCAGTTCCGCGGTACCATAAATTTGCCAGCGTGGACTGGGATCGCTTCGGTTGTGACCATGAAACCACTGGGATCCTTTTCCAGCTCTGAGGAGGGTGGAAAGGCCAATCGTTGAGAGCCACAGGAGTGGGCGCTGTGCGAGATCTGTGCCTCGCCCCACACCTTCACCCCCTCACCTCTTCCTCAACCAGTTTTGTGTTGAAGCTCAGGCTGATCCAGTGCTGGGTCTGTCTGCAAATTCATTTGTTATTCTTGACCAGTAGGATTTCTGTTGCTTTCAAGAAGGAATTCCCCTTATGTGACATCCGGGATTAATTATTTCTTTCCTCTGTAAATAATCGGTGTAGGACTTTCCCTTTATCTGATCAAGACATGTATCTGCAAGTCCACCATGTCAGAGCCACATTTCTGAAGATGTCTCCTCGATGGAGGACAGGGTTAAAAGGTTCTCCCTCCTGCCATTAGAGACCATTAAACCCGGTTATGGTAATGAAACAGAGTTGTACCGAGACCAAAACCAGCATTCCTGACTGGTCTCAGGGCCAGGCCTGGGGGAAGAGGTAATAGTTCAGTTGGAGTATGGGTCCAGTTCTGTGGGTGAGTCATAGCTTTTGTGTGAGTCCTGCCAGATTTGAAAAGAAAATGCAAATATTATCACACTAACATCTTTGCAGGCACACACACACACACACACACACACACACACACACACACGCACACACACACACAGAAAATGTCCCAGTCCCCCAACATCTTCCATCATCATCATCATTGTAGGCGAGCTTGGGTCGCCTAGCAACCACCAGCCGCCTTTGGAATTTTTTTCTCTCCCTTCCCATTTTCAAGCTAAATGGTGTCACCGTGAAAACGGCGAAGATCGTGATCTGGCTGGCTCTGCGCCGGGAAGCGTGCTCTCGCCTCTGAAGGTGCTCCGGAAGATTCTGCGCTGACGCATTCTTCACGGCAGCCTGACCCAAACCCTGGGTGGCATGATGTCAGACGCCCGAGGCGCCTGACTCTGCAGAAATGCCGGGTGTCTCTTGGGCCTCATAAATTACATCCGCTCTGGGCAGCTCTGCTTCTCTTTGGCCCAGATGCTCTGGTTATGGTGGCCATCTTCGGACACCTGCCATTCTGCTTTTTTCCAAATATGTACTGAAACCCTATGTTGTTCATTAAACATTACAGCAACTAAATTAACAAAAGTCAAACAGCCAACCTCCCAACCAATGATTGATCACTTATTGTGGTTGGGCCGGTGATCAAGTACCTGGGCCAGCATATTTCCCTATCAGATGCACGGTTGCTACAGTGTTACTGGTCCAGATGATCACCATTCAGGATATGCTTTAGGCTGCCCACTGGCTGACTGGCATCTGGCCAGGGATCCCATATATATATATCTATATCCTGATCCCATATATATATATCAGTATTCAATTGGCCATGAAGGATCTGGAGGAAAAGGTAATGTCTTTCTCATAGCTGCGAGAATAAAAGCCAACAGAATTTGGCCTTTGGGGAGAGACCCACGTTAGTTTTCACTGTTGCCATTATTTGTAATTATATTAATAAAAAGCCTGGCAAAAGCTTTTTATACAAGGCCATTTGCACCATTGCCATGCATACAGCTGTGCTTTGGCTGAAGCCCTTGGATTAAATATTACATTAAGGGACATTATGGCTTTTATTTTGGCAGAGACATAGGGATGAGTAATGGAGGCGAGCAGAGAGATGAAATTAGCTCATGTAAATTGTATTAATTGCTTTATTGAACATGGAAATTAGACAATATCAATAATATGGGTGGATCTCAGGGTGAATTTATCATCTCATGGAAGGGGATGTCCCTGTTTATGACTATTGTCGCCAGACTGGGAAAAATAAAATGTTTAAGTAGGGCTGTGAGGTAGTGGCATGTTCCAGGAATCTGGTCTCGTGTGACAGTGTTACCTGCCACAAAGCAGCAGTTTAACTGATGCTGTTCTGGGTTCAGCTTCAGTGGCAGGCTTGTGTCTAGCAGGCTGCTTGTTCCTTTGTTTTGTTTGTTTCCTGTGCTTGTTCCTGGAGGTGCTGTAGTTTAGTTGGTAAAAGTGCCTGTCTCGTAAACAGAAGATCCTTGGTTCAAATCCCAGTCGTGCCTGGAGATGGTGTGGGGGTCAGGGCTCTGAGCCTATGATTGGGAGGTCCTCTGCAGAACAGTGATGTCTGTGTTGGGTCTTAATGGGTAAATGGCTGACCCTGCAGCTTTGCTCACCCCTGTGTACATACTGTATATGTGTCTGTATGTCACGAAGTATGATGAGATATAGATAAACAAGCACTGCATCTTACTTGTGTGAATAATGTATGAAGTGTATTTCTGTGGTTGTGCTGATTTATGTGACCATATCTATGTTCTTTCATGAGGTATGTCAGCCTGTGACTCAAATGTCCTCTGTCTTACTTTCTCAAACCTAGAGGGTCTAAATGCTCACCAAGAGCCATCAGGAAGCCTCCCTAAGTGGGAACCCCAAGATGCCACCAAAAAAAAATCACACCTCATAAGAATTTATGAGCTACTCTCAGCTGAATGTAGGTCCACTTTCCTGCCCAGCAAGGAAAATTTCATGGGAGTTCTAAAATTGGACGTGCTATTCCCTTTTACCGGATATCTAGACGTCATTCTTTTGGAGCCTTAAAGAAAGGTTAAAATAGTTAGATGTGATATTTTTCATTGCATTAAATGTTTCTTTTCGATAAAATATTTAAAATGTGAGGGTCTTTGTTCTACACACCTGGGGGGGCATGGTGGCACATGACAGAGTATCACCGTAGTTTTAGGGTGATGTGATGATTTTCCACCACATCTTTTTCATGAGTGAAGAGATGCAGAATCACCCAGTTGTACTGCGCTTTATAACCGATTCCCTGACCCACCAGTCATGTAGCTCAGGAGCTTGAAAGACTCTAACGTCATGACTAAGACTAAGACTAAGACCAGGGGAGGAAGTCAGTCACCCCCAGATGTAGATATAATGTCACCCAGGTTTTGTTTATTTTTTCTTTTGCCTTTACAGTGTAAAAAATATTTCTGATATTTTCATATGTCATTTGCAACCTTAGCTAACCCTTGGTTAACCCTATCCCTAACTCTTTTACCTGGTGTAATTATTAATGTGGTTTTTGTCATCAGAGGTAGGTTATACCAACCTTCATGGGGTAAAGTGACGTGTAAAACTAGTTTCAATGCTGTATCAGATGCTGGCAAAGACTGGTCATTTACTTACAGGAGAGTGTTACTTTAAGGATGCATTCGGAAATGAGGTCTGATTTTTGGAGCACGCTCAGTTCTGCTGCAAGCCAGTGTCTCCCATCATCCCTCACTGCAACAGGGAAACCCCCGAACCTTCAAGGACGTGGGGGCTTCCTGAGAAGCAGCAAGGAATCACAGCCACCAGGGGACATATGACAGCCACTGAGGCAGAGCAAGTCCGTGATGGTGAGGGCAAAAAGGGAAATAGCATCAGATAAACTACTAACACGTAATTCATTATTTGGCATATACCACTCATCAAGGAAACCCTTAATAAAAGTTCCATTCATTGCCTATTCAAATAACCGTTTTCACAAAACTCAAGGTCACAGGCGCTCTTAGCTGCGCCAGACTGCAACAGCACGTCTCCCCATACCGAAGTCCTGTAGCCGGTTTAATAAACTGCAGTTATCTGATGTGATTCCACCTCCAGTGCTGGGCTGCTGTCCTTGTTCTGGGCAATTGGTCGGGGGGGTGGGAGTCAGCTGAATGTGCAAAATGTGAAATGCGAGCATTGTCCTATGTGTCAACGTTTGTCCTGCTGCACTCTTGCAAATTCCCAGCTTTAATGTGAGCTGCTAGGGCAGCATGACCAGTCAGGTTTGAGTTTTTTTTTTCTTCAGTATGTTCGCCTTTTTTTCCCTCCTAAGTGGCTCTTGCTTTTACATTAGACTTCACTGCCCTCTTCTGGAAGCATTGGTCATTGCCGATATTGTGTCTTTTTCTCCCCTTTCAGTAATACATTGCAATGTTTCCCTTTTTTATTTTAGTAGTTGAGCTGAGGGCTTCAATCCCAGCGCTACTCCATGGCTGCACATGTTCTTCCCCAGTGTACAGGATTCCATCAACTACTCTACCTTCCTCCTGCAGTCCACAGTCTCTGTGTGTACAACCACAAGCCCGGCAATGGACTGGAATCCACTCCAGGTGAAACAAAGAGTACAGGGGCAGAGGGAGACTCCAGGCCCCCTTGTCGCCATGTACTGAATAACCAGTTTGAAGATGCATTAATTAACAGTGATTGTAGGTTCACTCCTCATTGCTAGTATATGTTTCCTGCATATGTCCAGTCACTCTCTGCAGCTGTGGGACACCATGCAAGCTTAATGGGCACATCCAGCTTCCTGAGCTCCTGGGGATTTACAGTCAAGGGCACTCTGATGAGACTGAGTAAAGTAATTAGCCTCATCCTCCCCAGCCGCAGTGCAGGTACACAGAGGATCCCGAAAGCTCTCCCAGCATCGTGGTCGGCCCCTTGTGGCCAGTGATTCAGGATCCCACTGGTGCCCACCGGGGAGACGCAGTTGGCTGCCACTGGAACTGTGTTCCTCTGGTGAGCTCAGATTAGCTACCGCTGACACCTGTTTGTGAATAGACCTGTTTTTGTTATTTTTATGTATTTACCAGGTGGATGCTTTTCTCAAGTATGTTGTTTATAACTTATAAATTTACTCTTTTAAAGCATCTTTGTGTTATATGAAGATCAAAAATTTGTTAAAGTATTAAACAGATGTTGCCACTTTGGACCCCCCAAACATAACGAGCAGTCAGGTGAGTTTGGCGCTCTGAATCTTGATCCTGTGAAGAAGACACAATGAGTCTTGTAGCCCAGACACAGTTCATATCCACATTGACACCTGTAGCTCCGACACAGTTCATATTCACACTAATACCTGTAGCCCAGACACAGTTCATATCCACATTGATACCTATAGCTCTGACACAGTTCATATTCACACTAATACCTGTAGCCCAGACACAGTTCATATCCACATTGATACCTGTAGCTCTGACACAGTTCATATTCACACTAATACCTGTAGCCCAGACACAGTTCAGATCCACATTGATTTCTGTAGCCTGGACACAATTCAGATCCAAACTGAGCCCTGTAACTCAGACACAGTTCAGCTCCAGAATGAGCCCTGTAGCCCATACAGTTTTGGATATTCAAGCATCTGTCCATCCATCCATTTCACAATTAATATAATACTGTAGGTGATGTAATACAAAGGAAATTGTTGGATCAAATCACCCTTCTAGGGCTGAGCCTGTTACATTTTCTAATTACCTAGCTTACACGTGATTAATACAAGAGACATGCTCAAGTCAAGGAACCAGGAACTTAACCGCTGCTCGCTTGAAAATGTCAAGAAGAGAAAACAGGAGGAAAGAAGAAAACCCCTCCCCCAATCGACCCATGTCTCACCAGAGAAATGCGTCAGTGTAGTATTGCTGGAAAAAATGACATACGCAGCAGCAGCATCGAGGACTTCACAAAAGGAGGCAGATTTTAAATGAACTACAACTGGGCATTTAGTAAATGCCTGAGAACATGCTGTTTCGCGCATGCGTAAGGCTTCCAACCTCTGTGCCGCGCATGATTTCCTCCCACAGTCCAAAGACATGCGTTTAGGCTAACTGGCACCTCTAAATTGCCGGGCATCACGTCCAGGGTGTGACCTGCCTTGTGCCCCGTGCTGCCTAGTAGAGGTCCATAGTGACAAGGGATAAGCGCTTGGAAGACGGATAATGCTGGCTGACAGCGTTTGGAATTTCAGGTCTAGAAGCTACAAATCCAGACCAAGATTTTTTTTCTACCATCCAGCGGTGGACTTTCCCGAAAGCTTCGTAAAGCTAAGTAGTTCGTTACCTAGTACATAAGATCGATCGTTAATTAGCACGCGTTTCCCCAAGCTCTTCATAAGTAAAGTAGTTAGTTATCTCGTTCGTAGATTTACGAGTGCTCCGAACCACTCGGTATTTTCTACGTCGTTCTTTATTTGAACTTTTGCTTGTTGTCCTGTCCACAGAGACACAGATCGGTCAGAACAAATGACAAAAGATATTGACAGTCTTTTTTGGACAATGTAATAATGCTGATAGTATAATAAGCATGTCAACATAAACAGCATACACTGAATCCCGCCCATTCCCCACCACGTGATCACGAATATTTACCGCAGCAAAAAGTAACCGTCGGCTATGTCCCTTTTCGAGCACCTGCCTGAAAAGTCTATGCATGCCCCTGTTATTCATAATGAATACCACATTTGAAGGTTATTAGTTATTAATAATTTATTAGAATAAATATTTTAACTGTCATTTTGTGTACCATGGTGAAAGAGCACTGTTTATGTGTGTAATCATTTTTGCGGAGTCTGCATGCAGTAGTTTTCCTATGAGTGTTTGTGGGTTGTCAGATGGACAGGGCTGTGATAGTGTTACTTTTACGTTGTAAAAGTCGTGCATGCAGACTCCTCACAAATGATTACACACATAAACAGTTAAAAATGCAAAAACAATAAATATATACCCATGGAAAAGGACTCAGAGGGCTGACATAAACCAAATACATATTGTTAGAATAGGCTAAAACAATTAAACAACTATTATCTTACAATCATTCAAATAAAAAGTTCACTCACTAGTACATATATAAAGTCAATATATACATCTACCATGTTGGAAGCAAATCTGTTATGTAATTACTGTATTTATGTTTTGCTTGATTAAATGACATTCATGTGTTGTATAATTGCATTGAATTGAAATTAAATTCTTCTTACTGTCATTTCAACATCTTACAGGGTGTGGCCAAGTCAATTTCAAATCCAATTAATAAATTCTGAACAACCCAACAGAAGAAAGCACTTGAGACAGTGCCAAGTCAAGTTGATTTTGCTGGTAATCATGAACCCCTTGGACTCTCAGTAATGAACAATTCATAGAGAAAAACAGGCTGGGGCCTGGGTGAAATAATGAGCCCATCACGGTGCGGGAAGGACAGAGGCAAAGGCAGATGTTGGGGAAAAATAAAAGGGCTTTATGCAAAATAAACAAAACACATAGGGCAAAAAGAAATGGAATGCAAGGGGTCAAAACTAGGCAAGGATAGCAGGAGAGAAACACACTACAATAACCGGACTGGGGAGCTTAGGATGAGGAGACACTATATACACCACAGATGAGGGAGCCGACAAGAGGCACCTGGGAGGAGGGCGGAAATGAGATGCAGGGTTAAACGAGGACCAGGCGTGGCTCGTTAGCGCCACACCGCAGGGAACACGGTGGGGGGAGACCATGCAGGGCGTGACAGCCCCCTTAGTCTGGTGCAGGATAAATTGAAAAGAGGAACACCGCAGAATTTTGCCCTCAGTGCACCTTGCAGCTCTGTTTCTATGCTACAGGTGGATTCTTGCAGATCATAAGTGATGCACATAGCCTCTGCAAAGCTGCTGTGTCCTGCAACTGTGCATGCATTGCTCACATTTCTGCTGCACCATGCACACAACTACATACAATGTCTAGCAGGAGGGGATGCCTTGCATGACACTAAAATTGCATTGTCGAGGCGGTGGATGGAACCATCCACCCTATTCATATTTGCATCCCACCAGCACCTGTCGAAAAAGGGTTCTAGTCACTTGGTCTAAATGTCCAGGTGATATGCAGCCATCAAGGACATTTTACAGACATTATTGCCCAGTGGCCTGTGAATACAAAGGATGCTTATAGCTGGTCCAGGTTTGCAGTGTGTCAGATGGCAAAGGAGGGTGTGTTTGGTGGTGGCTGGTTATTGGGAGACAGCAGGTATCCTCTTAGCTAATGCCTGCTGATTCTAGTGTTGAATCATCAAACCGTGGCTGAGGAATGGAATAATGCCACACAAAAAAGAACACACACTGCTCTGGCATGTGGAGATGTGATTCTGGTGCTTACACAGGTCTTTGGGAGCTCTAAGGTTTCCCCCTGAACGCTGCTGTACTGTTCTTGTTATGCGTATCATGCTGCACAACACTGCAGTAATTATTTTATTTAAAAATATCTTTGACCACCTCCTCAATAAGTTGTTTTAAGGCTTTTGAAAAGTGTTACATCCTTTTCCTACTGCTGCTCACCATTCCATTTCGTTTATAAGGAAGCAACATCACATTTCGTGCAAGATTTTCAACAAATATAGGTTAATTTATTTTGTTCATAAATTTTGGTTGCTTTGGTGTCCTTTTGTTTTTAGTAACTATTGTATATTTTGTTTTACATCTGCATATGTTTGGTGTGACAATCATGTAACATAGTTCACCACTGAAATACGTGGGATCGACTTTCCTGTTATTGAAAGCTTGGGATTTCCCTAGGCGGAGGCTGGGGAGGAGCCGACTACGGAGTACTGCGGAAATTCGTTAGTTAATTCTGGAATAACAGAGGGTTTTGGGAAACCCACGTAGACCTCGCTCGTTCTTTGCTTACGTCGTTATTCGCCAAGATCGAACGCTTTCGGGAAAACACCCCTGGTAGGTTGAAACAAAATTTTGGTCTGGATTTATAGCTTTTGGACCTGAAATGCCCATCACTGCTGGCTGAATGCTAAATTTCTGAAAACATTCAATTTTAAGTCGTACACACTCAGACAGAAAGATAAAAGAGGAATTTGGCTTCACAGAAACGGGCGGATGACCTTTTGTTTCACCATGGTTACCTAGCATATTTTTTTTCTATCTGAGTCGCTTTTAGCGCGGTACGTGGATGCATATGGCAAACTCTTAACCGGGCAAGTTCGGGGGGTGGGTGGGGGGTTCACATTCTAGACAAACTTCCACGAAGATTGCACAGCATCAGCGTCTTAAGACCCCAAAGACAAGTCACTCTGGTATGCAGATCCTCATTGTCGATGAACATACAAAATGATGCACTTATTAACTTAATACGTGTTTCTTTTGGATGTTTATGATACAGGGAATGATTAGTGGCACTGTACTCTACTAGGTTAGGATCTCTTTAGTATTTAATGTATTGGGTATTACTAATATTCAATATGTAATATAGATAATCAAAAAAACAACATCGTTTTCTTAAATCGAATCATTACGCATATATTGGTGGGTACCTTAACACTGCGGAAAATGTCGCAAATTTGAGCGAAATGGAACTGAATTCGAGACTTAGGTTCACAGTAGTTTTCAGCTAAGGTTTGAAATGTATTATGCCTTCTTTGGTGTGAAGTGATGCTTTACTTTTAGCAGTGTTTGCTGTGTTTCTTGAGGTGTCAGTGTTATGGAAGTAGTTTTGAATCTTTATTGTCGTCTGTGATCGAAAGGTCGGCAGTTCAATTCCTACGGTCGGCAGGCATAGTCATTTCAGCACAGCCCAATTTCCACAGGGACTGGCTGACCTGTTTGTCTCAGGTGCATGTCGCAATGGATAATGGATCAAATAGCCTGTTGAACATATTTTAAATAACATTAGCTTTGCATGTGTGTCTTTGTCCGCTTTTTAAAAATGTAATTATTTCCTGTTTCGAGCAAATTGCAGGATGTGGGTGTCTTTGTGCTGCAGTTTTTCACATGCACTCCTATGTGCGGTCCGTCACTGGTACTCGATCAGCTCAGCAGCCCTGAATTTGGACGAAGCAGACGTCAGGAAATTTGCAGAATGTGGAAAATAGTGTTCGTTGCCCTCGCCATTGTGGCTGACACCCAAGGTAAGTGTGAGAAAGTCGCTTTGTTCTTCTCATTGAGCTGAGAGCGGAGGTACAGGTTGCGGATGTGTTTGAATGCGGGACGCAAGTATACGCGCCAGCAAATGACAATCACACACTTTGATCTGTTTGCCCCTTGCTGCTGGGTCCAGCTTGAAATACAGTTTTACCTCTTTCACAGAATAACCGGTGCTGGAGTCTGAGCCTGAGGTAGCAGATATGGAAGTAGAGGCATATTTTACCCTTCTGCATCTTTGTGTGTGAAATTGCATAATTTATTTTCAGCTGCTGTTTAAACCAAACGATGTGGCAGCTTGTCATCACGGTTATTGAATGGTCTGGAAATTCTGCTTTTCTGTCATGTCCACTGTTTGTACTTTATTATATATAATCTGTTTCGGGTAATGCAAAGTTTTTTGAGAAGCAATTCTACCATTGGGCTGAGGTGTTACAGGAAACCAAAAGCTGAATTATGTGTAATGTGTCACAGAGAGAATAGTTTTAGAACAAACAGATCTCAGCCAAGTATCGTGTAGACCTCGTGTTCCCAAAGTGGGGGGTCACGAGAGGATTTCCAGAATGTTTATAACATATTAAAAATGTGAAAAAAGTTCAGTTTTAACAATAACTGCAACCAGTCATTGCTATAAATTCTACAAAGGGGGATTTCCTCTGTCAATCTGCAAAATGGGGGTTATTTCAGGGGTCAGGGGCTGAAAAGTTAGGGGATCCATGACCTACACCAGTAGTTCTCAATCCTGTTTCTGGAATTCAACATGCTGAAAGGTGTCTGTGTTGTGTTCAGACTTCCAATAAAACCATGTTGAAGCAAAGTGCGACCTCTTTGTTTACTTGATCGTGTGCATTAATAAATAAAAAATAAAGCAAAAAAATAAAATAAAAGTAAAATAACTGTAGGAAAATGTCAACGTATTTGCAAAGATGCCATATAAAATGTTAAATGTTCAAACAGATTATTTCTAACCAGTAGAGAATAACCAGCACAGACATTATTGCACCAATGTATTTGTATTTATTGCATAAATGATTCATTTATTGCACATATTAATAAACACTACACAGTGTACTTACTCTCACTGAACACGTAGAATAACTTATCTTAGACTGAGGGAATTCGGAGTTCAGCAGGTTTATGGCTGTTGGGGAAAAAGCTATTTTTTCCGTCTGTTTGTACATGTGTGGATTGATCTGTAGCGCTTGCCTGGTGGGAGGAGTTTAAATAGAGTAAATCCGGGATGCGTGACGTCCTTAATGGTGTTTTAGCCCTTCTCACACGATTCTGGTAAAGATGTTCAAGAGATGGCAGATCAGTGTCCACAGTGACCTATGGTGTTTTTACACCTCACTGCAGGGCTTTTTAGTAGCTTTGGTGCTGCTGCTCCACGCTGTCATGGAGTAAATTGAGATGCTCTCTAGTGCATCTGTAAAAGTTAACCAGCAGCTTCTGGGGGAGGTCAGCCCTCCCGTGATTGGTCTCCTTAGTGGGCCCAAAGTCTTGAAGTATAATCAGTCAACAATTTTTCTTCACTCCCACCAATTTAGATGAGAAAGCTGACCCATAGCAGACGAAAGCCATCCCAGAAGGAGAGGAGCACTAACTGGCAGAGTAAAAATCCGGGGTTATCCTTTGCTGGACCATTGGCTCTCAAATCACTTTCCCCCGAATTGAAAGATTGTGCATCTGAGAGAGAAGCGGAGAGGGAGGGTAGACTGTAAATAGCTGGCTGTGAGTCGAGAAGGAGGAAATAGCAAGTGAGATTGTGTGTGTGAATTAGTGATGGAGGAACTTGTTGCTCGAAAATGTGTGTGATTGCAAATCAGCACTTCATAAATGTAATTACTAGTCAATACATGAATGCAGGGAACTTTCTGACTGCAAGGTCATTGGGTCCATCACTCTCTCAGGAACCCAAGAATCTTGCATGACCGAAGCGACGGGGACAACAGTGAGGCTCCCACTGAATTACCCAGACTTTAAGATGGATGATGAACTGATATGGAAGCACAACCATACCACCATCCTTAGGAGGAAGAAGCAAAAATTCTATTTGGGCCAGGAAAGCAGTATGATGTCAGATGGCTCATTGACACTCACTGGCCTACAGTTAAAAGATTCGGGGAGCTATCAGGTGGAAGTCTACTCAGATGGAGTACAAGTCAAGCGATCATCTGTGACCCTGTGTGTCATGGGTAAGTGAGAAGGAGTAATGTCTCTGGAATTACTGGGTAGCAGGCGGCATATTGGGTCACAAGCTGGATTTGAAATGGCTTTGATTTCTTGGAGGGTTCAGCGATGTGGTGCCACTGAGCAGCATGTTTAATTCCATTACTTTTTAATTGTATATGTAATGAGCACCAAGATGGCCTAATAGGTGCTCCAGTTTCCAACTGCAGTCCAAAACCCTCCAGTAGGTTAACTGACATTTCCCAGAGTGTCTGGCCAGTGAGATAGGTGTTACAATTAATTTTAGAAGGCCTGTGTTTTAGAAGCTGTTTGGCCAGTAAATACATTTGTCTTGTTGGGTAATGACAGCTTTTGTGCTTAACGCTGTGACCTTTTGGCCTCTTAGAGAAGGTGTCAGAGCCCACAGTGAAGTACAGTTGTGGGATACAATTGGTTCTTACCTGCCACTTGGAGAAGAGGCCAGGCAGTGTGACATTTCAGTGGACTCGCAATGACATCACAGTGGAGGGGGAAAACGGGGAAACACTCACAGTGGACTGGAAGTTGGCACCCGGTTCATTCTCCTGCAGAGCAAGGAATGAGGTCAGCGAGGAGAGGAGCTCCAATGTTCCTGTGACATGTGGTGGACTTGGTTCCACTATCTCCACCTTGACTCAGCAGTCGATTCTGTCTGGTTACGACCTTCCTACCCCTTGGCTAAAACCACTCCTCCTCCTATCTGTCTTCTGCTGTCTCTTAATGACATATTTCTAAATTTGATTTAAAAAAAAATAAAAAATGAAACGCCGGGGCTACAGCATATTGGTGGTAATGATTTAGAGTATTTTTGTTTTTCCAGTTAACTCCAGCACTGTCAGATCTGTGTTTGTATCTGTAGCGGGTCTGTCAAGTGAGCAAGCCATTCATTTAACTTAACCTTATTTACAGGAATATAAAATTAGCTTCTGCTATTTCTCTCGTGTGCTCTTGTCTGTAGGCGTTACCACAGCCTGTTTCCTTCTTTACGCTAATGGTAAAAAAGTTCTGCTTTAATTTCATTCCCACGTTTCTGTTCAACCCATCTCCACTAATATACTTAAATAAAATCCAGTGGTCCCACTTACAACATTCTGTTCACCCTCCTGCATGGAATCTTCTAGCAATAGCACAGATCAGAAACAAGGGGTTTTAATTGCCAAGAATACCATGTGCCATCTACACAGTTAAGATCAGCAAAGATTCTTCTGTGTAAACTCACCTTGTGTAGGGCAAGTGCAGCATCACACATAGGACATCTGCACTCATACTGAAAACCTGTATATTTGGGTATATTATGTAACTCATTCTTATATAGGAATGCTGATCCCCCCCCGCTCACACACACACACACACACACAGAATGCCCTATGGTTGACAAATGAGGCTTTTTTTTCCTTTTCACGTCTTGCAAGCATATAAAATTTTGGGCATTAAGTTGAAGGGGTCCTCCTGTCATCTGAAGTTCTCACTAAGGCAATGCAATAGCAGAATGCTCATGCAGTACAAATGACTTTTCTTACTGTGGTAATAAAAATTTGTATTGGTACTTAACGGAAAGCGTGATGTCAGCATTATTTTAGGCAGTGTATTTCGTTTTGACCACATGGTTAACAGCGGTGAATATCAGCAGTGAATAATCAATATCATATTATTCAATCATGCCATTTTTAAATTGACAACGAGAGATGTTAGACATATTGCCTATAACTCCTGTTTTGTACTATGGCATTTTAAAATATATTCATGCACACACAAAGTAATACTGTAACATTTTCAAGTGAATTTCAACTGTGAAAACTTAACCTTACAGTTATGAAGCTGTCAAAGGCAGTGCAAAAGAAAACAAGTCAATCTGCAGAAATATTTGGACTAAGAAACGCCATTACCGATGATGATGCAGTAAAAGGGAGGGCAGGTTTTGAGGTGCCTGATGTACCAAACTCAACCTGACACAGAATTCCAGATAAACAAGTCAGATAAATAAGATTAAGCTCTGCTTAGCACGTTAGCACGTTAGCAGTAGCGTCTTTATTGTATAGAGCTATTCACACAAAATGTGAAGTTCATGTCAACAGAGGACCCCTAGAATGTTGTCTGAATAAATCCAAAAAATTCACGCATTATTTGCATGACATTTGGAAAAAAAAAAACTAGGTACAGGGAGTTGTTTAACAATTTATTTTAAATGGGGGGGTCTGATGCACCCTAATTTTATATTTATATATACACACACACACACACACACACACACACACAAGATATGTGTAAGTCATCTTAAGGTGCTCTTCCACTGGCATATAGGAAATGAGCCACACCCAAGTTGTACTGCAAAATGCTTGCAAAGCAGAAGGGGGGGTGGGGGAGGGGGGGCTGAGGTACAGTGCTGAAACAGAAACTAGATTAAATGAACTGTAACCCATATTGTCACACAAATACTCAGGATCCAAATACGCTTCTCCCGCTTGGGCCCATTTTCAGGAGAGATGTGCCAAATGCAAAAGTTTATGTACCCCTGCTGAAAACTTGGATTTTATATGATGTTTTTCTGTTGAAACATAACAGTATATGAAAGATAAGGCATACCAAATCTATGGTCAATTAATTTACATTTATATGTTTTGCGTACTCTTTTGTCAAAGCGACGTACAATTGAGACAAATAGCACAAAATGGCATAATAAGATGGAAAACTAACTGTATGTCATTGATTCCTCAAAATAGCCACTTGCCTTGATGACAGTTTCACAAACATGAGGTGGTTGAATAACATGTTGCAGCAGGAAGTCACCTAATACGTCCTTGTTGTTGTTTTACCCTAGATAGTAACCACTGGTGTAGGGTGCCTGTGGTTTGCTATGAAACTTCTGACCTTTTCATATATATAAGTTCTATGGAACTGAGATCTGGAGACTGAGCAGGCCAGAACATTGGCTGTCCTTTAATTTCCATCCTTTTTCATTTCCTTCTCAGATTCTTAAACAGATGTTGGTTGTTCTGAAGAATGAGCAGTTATGCAATCAGCTGTGATCGTAATGGAATGGCATGTCCTTGAAGTATGCTGTCACACTCCAAAACGCAAAACACCCAAACTGCATATTTTATCAAAATTTTTCGTTATGACCAAAATAAGGTTTCTTAGGCTCTGTATTATCTGGTGACAAAATATCTTAGCTCAGTTATGCTTGGTTTTGGAGAAAATGCTGTCATTTACCTACCTGATACACATACAGGTGGGCAGTCAAAAAACTCTTTTCTCAGACTCCATATCAACATACTAACTGTGTTTTGCCTTTGCGGGGCATTATGCTTTGACAACCATGGCATGGATTTAGCAAAGATCAGCAGCTCTCTCGTACATAACCCCAGATCATGGCACTGTCTCTTCCATGCTTAACTGTGGAGAACCAAGCATGCAGGATTAACAGGCTCATTCTCTTTATGTCATACATACATGGTGGCTGCACTCTGGCATTTCAAATTTTCGTTCATTAATTCAAGATACCAATTTCCACTCCTTTTAGTAAACACATTTAAAGCTTTCAGAGCCATCAGTGAGACCACATTTATCTCAATCAAGATGCTCTTAAAGGTCTGCATCTCACCTTCGTTGATCTACTAGCTAATCCCAACTGGAGATCCCTCCATCATGGAAGATATCTAACTCCATTTCTGATAAGTAATTAATCAGATTATCTCTCAGGAACACCTTAACTAGTCCTACGTCTGTGATCCCTCAATTAGTCTCTTGTGTCTTAACCCTGTCAAGTGTTGCACTTTACCTTGATGTAAATTGCTGTCTTATTAGATTCTTGTTATTTTTGGACCTTCTGTAAATGGAATAATTAAAGTTTCAGACAAGCGACTGATACTGTACATTCAGCAGCTATGGAAAATGTAGATATAGCAGATTTCTATGGATGGTGTTTTGTGGTAATATTCAATAAATTAATATGTCATTTAGTCAATGAAATTTATAACATATTGTAGTGCTGGCGAGATGGCTCACAAATAATGGAGGCCTTATCACAGCATCTTTGTGTAAATAGCCTAGAGCTGGATGACATGGCCAAAAATGTTACGATAAAATTCATTTGATAACAATAATTATCACGATGAATCTCAAGTCATTATTTCTTTCCAGTTTACAAGGAGATTTTTACTCCTGAGTTAAAAGGTGAAGAAACCAGATGGTTAATTGTAGTCATAAACTATTCTTTATTGACAGAATATAACAAACACTTGCCAAAACGCTGTCTGAGGAGAGCCATGACATCATCGGGGACGCCACCCACCTGCACCACGGTCTGTTCTCCCTGCTGCCTTCGGGGAAGAGGCTTTGCAGCATTAAGACCAGAACAGCCAGATTCTGCAACAGTTTCATTCCTCAAGCCATCAGAC
>JAODJU010000013.1:123358-160114 GCA_026776725.1 Gnathonemus echidnorhynchus
TATAAAATCAGCTGGTCGAAAGGATTCTAAAAAGTCTATAAAGTAAAGGCACTGAACGCTCAGTGTTTTCTCAGTGGGTCAGAGGGAGAACAGTGGCATAAGGCTGGTATGCAGCAACCTCCAGGTTTGTATGACAGGTGCAGCGACAGGACAGGCAGGGCAGTCAATGGCCTGGGGCCCCAGCTGGGAGGGGGGCCCCCGAGGGCGGCCAATTACACATAGTATTTTGCAACGACAAATCTGCTTTATTTGTGTATTCTGTTTCTCACAAAAGTGATAATAAATGTTTTGTGTTTATTAAAGTCTCTTTGTTGATATTATTAATTTACGCTTCGCAGTAAGGTAAAGGTAATAAATGTTACCATACCGGGGGAGGGGGGCCCCCAGTGTCCCTGGAATCCCCTCTAGTCAATAGACACATTGACATAGCTGCTTCTCTTCCTCATCATGATAAATAAGTTAGGGCAAGCTGGGCTGACACGGGTAGGACTTGAGAAACACCTGTGATCGGCTGTCTTTGTTGCCCCTTTGTAGTTTAACTCACCAGTTTGTGTGGTTCTGTTCTCTGGTCTTTTTTTGCAGGCATACTTTCATTTTAAAGGGGACTCGTCTCCATTTTATTGTGGGTGTTTCATTGAATAGAGTCCCTGCTATCCCGCCTTTCACTCTTGCCCATTTATGAAGACCTCCACCACACAATCTGCCAAATTACACATAAAACAATTGAACAAATGCAGGAACCTAGAGAAGTAGGGCAAAGGAAGCTGACAGTGAGGCTCTGAGTTGCGGCGTTGATGCATCTTCCGGGCCAGATCTCTGCCGACACGTGTGTGGGCTGGATGCTGAAGCTGGTGGTTTTTCACTGCCTGAGAAGCAGCTACTTCCTGTGCAGACAGCGGTGGAGTAGCAGCGCTGTGGCCTCACTGCTGAGTGCAGTCAGACTTCTGCTTCCTCAGCCGTGTCTCCGGAGCATGGCCGTCTGCACCACGCTGGGGGCCATTGGCCTCATACTCTTTACCGCTTTCTCTAAAGGCATATCTACACAGGTCTCTCCATTATTTGTCTTTCTTACTCTGGTAGCAGGTAAGAGGAACTTTTTTTTTTAACGAACGGTATCCTAGGGAGGCCAGATAGTCAACCAATTGTGGGGTTTCTTCGTGGGGGTGTGTGTCATAATAAGGCTCTATTTTAGTTAATAGAGGGCAGACAATGAGCTTGAGAGAGATATTCTGATAAACTGTGAAAATCTGTAGAGGGCAAGAATGCTGGGGGGGCTCCATTGTGTTCATGGTTTACTGATGTCAGGGGGGTTAGTTTCTCGTTTACGTATACACACAGGTGTGCACATACAAACATATTGTTCTGCTACTCTTTGCAATGACTTCTAGAGACTTCACAACTTGTTGAGGTGGCATATTTTTTCCATATATATTTTATACAAATGAACGTAAAATACTTCTAATGTTATTTTTCAGAATGCTTTTCAAGAGGAACTATTAATATCTATTACAATGCTAGACGTTCGGATTGTGGTATATTTCTCAGATCTTGGTCCTTCACGTCCTGAGTATCTTAACACTGACAGATGTTGATATGTATGCACGTAGATGTTTTCCTTACCATGTCTTTTCAAAACTCCGGCAGTCATCAAAGGTCTCAGCTTTGACTTTCTACTTCTTTTCTGCACCATCCTCACTCCTGTCTGGCTTCTTGTGATGCTGCACTCTTCTGCTTCACGCTGCTCTGGATGGGACGCTAAATGCTGCATGCAACAGAACGACAACAGAAAACAACACTCCAGTCTTGCTGTCACTTTTAAAACCTCATATGAGTTGGACAACCAAAAACCCTTAATCAGGGATTCAGGACTGGGTGAATTTTTTTAATTACATGATGGCTCAAAGTAAAACAAACACACACTGTTGTCTGTAAGCAACTTAAGGGATTCCCATCCAAGAGAAGGATCATTAAAAAACGTATAGAAAATTGTGCAATGAAAACTTGTGTCTCATAGAGATCATATGCAGGCAGTCCCCAGGTTATGAACGAGATCTGTTCCCTTAGTCTGTGTTTAAATCGATTTTGTGGATAAATCAGAAAAATGACAATATTGTACATAATATCAATAATAATACAGTAATAATAAAACTACTTACGGTTCTGTACCTCAAGCTGATGACCTACTGAAGCCACGCAATGTTGTCATGACATCCCAAAGTAGTGTGTGCATTCATTATTACAAATCATTGTATTTAACTTGAATTTTTTTTTATATAATAGGTCTTATAGCAGTCAATTTGTAAGTACAAGTTGTCCGTGAGATGTCTTTAAATCTGGGAACTGCCTGTAATTGATTTAAGATAATTTATTACAAGTGCTGAAAAGACTGGAAACCCTTGTAATACGTATTTACATAACTGTGAGGTCAATGGCAGCTAACCAAGGGTTTAACAATAGCTACTTAACTGTATGAGTCTCTTAAAGTCATGCAATCTGGCCATCAGGACTTGACACCATCCAGGTGGACTACAGAGAAGAAGTGAACGCTGCGGTTGGGGAGGATGTTAACCTGCCGTGTGAGATGGTTAATTCTTCTGGAACCATGGTGACCATGCTTGAGTGGAAGAAGCAAGAAGAGGGGCAGCAGGCCGAGAGCCGGCTCCTGGTCCATGCCCCCACTGCCCAGACTTACATGCACAGACCCAACATCTCAGTCAAGCTAAAGAAACGTGAGGAGAAACTGACGGGATCGATCCTGCAGCTCTACAACGTGAACGTGTGGGACAGTGGCAACTACATATGCACTCTTAGCACCTTCCCTGATGGAGCTATCAGAAGCGTGACACACCTGCTGGTCAAAGGTATGACTCATTAAATGTATTTTTGTTTCGCTTTCTGTTCTGAAGAGCTCAGTGATTTCAAGCGTAGGATTCCACCTTTGCAATAAGTCAGTTTGTGAATTTTTCCTGCTAGCCATTCCACAGTCAGCTGTTAGTGGTATTATTGCAAAGGGAGCATTTAGGAACAGCAGAAACTCAGCCATGAAGTGACAGATAACGTAAAGTGACAAATTGGGGTCGCCGAGTGCTGAGGCACATAGTGCATAAAAGTCACTGGCTCTGACGACTCAGTAACTGCAGAGTTCCAAACTTCCGCTGGCATTAACCCCAGCACATAATCTGTGTGCCAGGAGCTTCATGGAATGGGCTTCCATGGCCGAGCAGCTGCATGCAACCACCCCTCTGGAGCAGTGGAAACATGTTCTATGGAGTGATGAATCATGCTTCTCTGTCAGGGAGTCTGATGGCAAGTCTGAGTTTGGCAGATGCCAGCAAAATGTTACCTGCCTGACTACACAGTCCAGCTGTAATGTTTGATGGAGGAGGGATAATGGTATAGGGTTGTTTTTCAGGGGTAGGGCTAGTCCCCTTAGTTCCAGTGAAGGTAACTCTTAATGCTTCAGCATACCAAGATATTTTGGACAATTCTTCCTTATGCTTCCTACTTTATGGGGACAGTTTGGGGAAGGCCCTTTTCCAACACAACTGCGCCACAGTGCACAAAGCAAGGTCCAAGACATGGTTGGGTTAGTTGGAAGAATTTTACTGGCTCGAATAGAGCCCTGACCTCAACCCAATCTAACACCATTGGGAAAAACTAGAACAGTTTGCCACCCAGACCTTCATGCCCAACATCAGCGCCTGACCTCACAAATGCTCTTCTGGATGAATGGGCAAAATTTCCCAGAGACACACTCCAAAATGTTGTAGAAAACCTCCCCACAAGAGTGGCAGCTGTTATAGCTGCAAAGGGGGGGGGGAGTTTAGAATGGGGTGTCATAAAAGTTCCTGTAGGTGTAATGGCCAGGTGTCCCAATACCTTTGTTCATATAATTTATGTATGAAAATAATGCAGAACAACCAGGTCAAGTTATTGATAAGATACACAGAAAAAATCAGGGCAATTTAATGCAGAAGTGCAAAAAACAAAGGGTGTTTATCTATGTCCATACCTGACTGTTCTTATGTTCTTGAATATTCGTTTGACGTCATCTGCCATTGCTGAAGTACAGTTCCAATACTCAAAAACAGAAGTTTGGAGGACAATCAAAATCCCCGGATGTTGTTCTTGCGACACCCAAATTACCAAGGATGCATTGGTTGCTTCCGCTCCAACAACAACAATCCCATAATTCATTGCTTTCTAAATTTGTTCTTGGAAGCCAAGTTAGCAAGAATGCTCTTTGTGTTCTTGGTACTGATAAACCCCTAAAGACAACGTGCTAATGACAATATACACACAACAGCCAATTCGCATTAATGATCAGGTAGACAGAAACAATCAGGGCACATTAATAATGAAGCATACATTCCATGTACCCTCAGATCACGTCCATCCACTGGATATCAAACTGTCTGCCACTGTGATGAATCTCGATTATGGGTTGAAAGAGGGGGACCAAGTCACCATCTTCTGCAACAGTACCCCCCCTGCCGACACCTATACCCTCAGCCATTCCCAGGTGAAGAGCTCCTCCGTTACATTCCCACCAGCCTCATCTTGTATGTGATCATTTCACAATGCGTATTTTTCATCACGAAAATCCTGTTTTTTCAAGTCTGAAAAGAGCATTGAATACCCAACTAACATTTCCTTGACTTTCAGAAAAAGACATCTGTGATGAGGAGCAGGGATGGGGTCTTCACTCTGGCAAACGTGACGAGGCACCACAGTGGCCTCTATGTCTGCCAGCCCAGCAGTCAGTCGTCTGGCCTACTTTTCAAAAACCACAACATCACCATCAATCTCACAGTCCACTGTGAGTAACTCATTTTGCAATCAAGCCACCATCAGTCATCATCATCACCTAGTGAAACCGCAGCTTGTTTTTCATCTTCTTAATGCCTAATTAAGTGCCTTGTGCCTAACAAAAGTGACGTACCCTTTACCTCTCCCTTGCAAAAAAGTTATGGATGACCTGAGATGTAACAACAGGGCAATCCAGGCTGACACTGGACAGAACGCTACTCTCTCCTGTGTGTCTGACGCATCCTCGTCACTGAGGTACACATGGACCAAGGTGAGAAGTCACTGCTATGATCTCACAGGACATGTGACCAGATGCAGGGAGGGGCGAGTGACACGTGGTGTGTGAGAAATGTCAGCTTCGTCCATCTGTGTTCCGGGGACTGAGAAATCCTCTTAGAATCGATCCGCCATGGCTCCATGTGTGTGGAGTTTGCATCTTCTCCCCATGTCATCATGGGGTTTCCCTGGGTACTCCACTTTCCCCCCACAGTCCAAAAACATGCTGAGGTTAACTGGAATTTCTAAACTGCCCATACATGTGAATGTGAGTAAATGGTGCGTGACTGTGCTCTGTTATGTGTTGGTGTCCCACCCTGGGTTGTTCCCTGGCTTGCGTCTGTAGTCTGCTGGATAGGTTCCAGACCCCGCAACCCAGAATAGGACAAGAGGTTCCAGAAAATGGATGGATGGAATTACTATTATGCATATAAACATTAAGTGTATCGACATAGTATACGTGATAGAAAAGGGAATAAACATGAAATATATGAATGTGTATTATGTTGTGCAAGGGACTATACAATTAAAATTATTCAGAATAAATCATAAAATAGCCCATGTGTTGTGATTCGTGAGAGCTGTTACATAAATCAGCATTCTCTAAAGCTTTATGTGGTGCTGTCTCTTGGCAGGATAATGTGACCGTGTCTAACTTCAGCCTGCTTCAGCTCTCGGGGGTCAGCGAGAAACAAGCTGGGATTTATACTGTGACCGCAACCATGGATGCCCCCCCCCAACTGCAAAAGCGAGCTACGGTCACTGTGACCGTGCATAGCCACGTGGGTAAGTGTTACTACTGTCTGATTGATGTTGAATTTTCTGACGAGTGGCTTGAAACCATGTTAATATTATTACCGTGTTAAACCATGTTAATATTATTACCGTGTTAAACCGTGTTAATATTATTACTGTGTTAAACCGTATTAATATTATTACCATGTTAATCCGTGTTAATATTATTCAGGACCTAGACAGCTACACTAATCGTGTGTCGCTCTAAGGATTAGACCATTAGACCTCTGTGCTTGTGATTGGACGATCACCAGTTCAAACTCCAGGGTCAGCAGAATAGCCGCATCACTGTTGGGCCATTGAGCAAGACCCTCAACCCTTACAAATGTCACACAGGCACCAGCAGGCTGGTCCTGCTCTCTGACTCCAAACTTCATTCTAACCTGTATATTTCTATGTCTCAAAGCAGTGCAAGATGGCAAATGTGAAAACAAAATAATTTCTTTGTGCTTGTAGAAACAGCAAATAAAGTATGATTATTGTATAAGCTGGAAAAATTCTGGTCTAATTGAGGCCGTTCCTCTACTGACCTCTAGTGGTGAACACAGAACATATATTGAAGCTGGTAGGTTGTTACAGGAGCAGCATCCCATGATCGATGTCGCTGTTCACACTGGATGTATTTGCTGACATCTAGAGGACAAATTCAGAAAAGTATGTTAATTTTTGGGACTGAAAAAGGAAAACAAAACACCAGCTTAATCTACTACCTTCCATTTACTTTCCAGTAATTCTTTGCTATAGATGGAGAAGTTAGAAAACCCTGTTTTTCCCTCTTTTTCCACAAGGCCCCACCTGGCATGAAACAGACAAAACCTATGTAACAGAAGATAAAAGTGCCCCCCCCCAGAGCAGCATCAGCTCCACAATGCCTGGCTCCACATTCACCCAGTGGGGGATGACCCCCAGTCCTAGGACGCCACAATCTGCTCCGGAAAATGGAACAACAACATACTTCACTGGCAACAGCATGACACAGCCAGCCAACGAAACCACGCAGTGGTCAGACCTCAATGCCACGCTGACCCTAGGGTTTGGCCTGCTGTCCACTGCATCACCGACGCTTGATGGGACCTCCATGAGTCTGGCGACATCACGCAATGTTAACGACACACATCAGTCAGGTACTGCTTCAAGGACAGAAACCGACTCATGGCACAACCAATCAGCAAATCTCTAACATCGCTCACATCTCTTTTGTGCTTTCTTACATGATCTTCCATTTGCGCCCTCGCTGCTTCCACTGTAAAGGGACCAGTAAAAGGACAAGGTCTTTGTTAGCTACCTTGTTCTCCTTCCTTGTCCTGGCAGCTGTCGTGACTGGTTTGTACACACGATACAGGATACAGAGAAGGTAAGCCATGCTGGGTCTCAGCTCCCTTTGACAGAAATCAACATATACTACAGCTTTAACAATTTACATTTACTGATTTAACACCATCTTTCATCTAAATGCCACATATACTTTATGGTACATTTTTCAGAATAAAGTACAGTCAGTCCTGCCATAACGCATGACATCACACCACAAAACTGTTCTAATGCGATTGATATATTGGTACTCAAGCCCAATACAATGTGGAATCGCACCTGTATTTGCGCAATTTTTAGTTGTATAGAAAAGCACTATGCAAACTACAGCACAAGGTCTTAGCAAGAAACACCACTTGCACGGAAAAACAGCTATCCAAATGAGCGAATCTTTCTTTTGAACCGGTTCTTTTCAGTGAATCGGTCTAACTGGTTTTCAAATCAAAAAGAATCAGACTTTTTGCAGATCCACACATTGCACTGGTCAAAGTGTTGGATTCTAAGGATCTAAACATATTTGACAAATTATCATTTAAAGGCACAGCAGCGTTTTTGAATTCCATTACATTTGCTTTTCGTAGACTGGCAGTAGCCACGTTGCATAGTGGCTACTGTATTGCACTGTATTGCATAGTGCATAGTGGCTGCGGCTTAGCACACCCGACTAAGGATGGCCAAAATGACGCTTCGTGACCCAAAGCATGCCCCAAAGTAAACCAAGAGCACTGTCTAGTGGGGGTCAGAAAACAGTAAATGTTTCATGAATGGTCGTTTGGGCCATTACTACTCCCAGCTGTCGGCAAAGGTAGCGACTTTGGCGTGTTTGGCTGAAGCGGTCAATGGGCAGTCATAAGACCTATAGGAGATGTTTATGATCGATTTTATTAATGTATTTTTATCATTTTTTTATTCTTAATGCACGTGATTATATTATTAGCCATTTGCAGCACTGTTTTTATAATTTAATTCATTTCGTTTGGAGTTTTGGAGTCACATTTGGCTTAACCCTATTTTTTCCCATTGCATATAATGATCTTAGTACATGATTTTAATAAACTCGAGGTTTTTCAGGAATGCATTTGTTGCATCGCAGCAGGACTGACAGCACACTTTTCTATACACAGAAACCCTGGGAGCAGGGATGCAGAATTCTGTCAGTGTGCCTATTGTATAGTTTAAAACCAAAAAAGCCAGCCTATGTTTTCAGGCATGTCCTGTTGTTAGCTGTTGATGAAACCAAATAACTTCAATAAAGTTTGTTGATCATTCCGATTTCAGCACCCTGAGCTCAAAATGTCCTCCTGCGCCTATGTCAGTAGTTACATGTCAATGTGTGTACATCTTCCCTAGGTTGGATTTGCCCCCGCCTTTCAAGCCTCCCCCTCCCCCCGTGAAGTACACCTCAGTGCGGGACCAGATGACCCGACTTACAGTCAGCTCCATGATGGATATCAGGGAGATTTAAAGCGCAATGTAGTTTATTAAGAGAAAATGAATTAATTTTTCTATACATGTAAACAAATCTATACATTTTTTATGAAATCAAGATGTTTTGTTTTTCAAAACTTTTTAGTAAACTTTTTGTCATTTGATGTGTAAGTGTGCCCTGTGATGGGTTGACTCCCCATCCTGGGGTGTTCACTGCTTTGCCACAACCCTGAATAGGACATGTGGTTTCAGAAAATGGATGGATGGATAGACATGAAATACTACCGCCCTTTAGTGGTTAATGTGAACGGCCAGTGTGCTGATTAGTGTGGTATGCTAACTCCGAAGGTGGTTTTCATGTGAATGTCCATTGTGCTGACTAGCATGGCATGCTAGCTCCTGGAGCCAGTTTTCACTTCTTCACTGTGTGAAATGTTCATTTCTGAAGCCATGAAGGACCACTGATGTATATATCCTCAAACATCACGTCAGGGCTATGTGGGAGGGAATAGAAGAGTCAAACCCAAGTCTATTATTCCCCCACGCCCCTGTCTGCCTGTGCATGGTCTATAGCTATAAATAGTCTCTAACTCTCTACTTACACAGAGTTTGTGGCGCCGGCCTGTCGACATTTTTCTTGTCATCATTGTTGTGTCCACTGACCTGAAATTTGACAGCCTTAAACCAGCAACCACATGAAAGGATGCCATAGCACATCTATCGAACGTTTCACATACCAGCAGCCGTTATACTCTCATTCGTCTCACAGTCGCGGGCATATGGCAATGTCCCAGAAACAACCTGCCAAACCCTGGTGCTGGTGGCTTTATGGGTCTGTGGGTTTGCAGAGGCAGAGATGGGCAGTATTTCAATTAAATGTATTTAAAATACATGTTTAATTACTTTTAAGTATTTTGTAATTTTGTATTTTGCTGGACAGAAAAAATTGTAACAAAATACTTCGAGAGACTGGATTATATGTATTTAAAATACTTAGTGTCATATGCCATTTTATTTATTTATTTTCTGTCATTTTAAGACCCTTATTCACCAGGCTTACGTACTTTTTAATACAGCCTATCACCGTCGTTGGCTGGATGCAAGTAAATCACGTGACACGTCCTATTGGGCCCAGTTTGCTCATTTGAACGGTAATCCAAGGAATGAAGGTGCTTTGGTGCAAATTGCCTTAAGGTAAATTATGAAAGTATGTAGTAAAATATGCTATCAGATATTGCTCACTGAATGTCATTATAGGACAGAAAAACAAAGCAATTAGCAAACTGCAGTGCTGTGCTCTAGAACTTGAGTTAATTTGCTGGCCTGCTAGTGGCATTCTAGTTAATTTCAACAGGCATGTTCCTCTTGTGGTTTGTCATGTAAGGCTTCATTGGCTGTAATACAGAGAAAACAGGCTAGCCACTTTTGTTCCTATGGGCAAAATAATTTTTTACTTGGTAAACGTATGTGTTTTTATAGCCACTTAGCCTGTGTAAAACAGAACCGACTAGTGACGTTGAATATTATATACGTCACAGCCGCGGGTTACTCCTTTTTTTTTTTAGCGTATTATCTTTAAAAATGTAGTCTTTTACTTGAGTTTGCGCACGTTTGCCAGCCCACTGTAAAACAAAGCGGGAAATTCACACATTATGATAATTAATTTAGGGAAGCTTTATTGTTCCTGCTTGCCCGTGCACGCAAACACGCCGGCACCCCTGACAGCCATCCCTACTAATTCTGCGGGAAATTATGGGTGTAAATTAAGGGTGTAACGGGTCTGAATCCGAGACCAAAACCGACTGGCGGTTCCGACTCCCGGATCCCCCCCCCGCCAAGCCGCTGCTGCACATGCCACCTGTTGAGCTCACATTGCGTTACTAATGTTACGAAAGTAACTTTTTATATAACAGTTAACGCTATAACATGTAAATCACAAAATTATTCTATTTAAAGTTATAACATTCTGTATATTTTGTAAATACTATATATATTACTAGGGCTGTAATGATGCACGTATTCGTTACTATTTTACATGTATTTTCAATTTACAAATTTCTTTTTTTGTCACATTTGATGAGCCAGTATTTGTAATTAGTAACACAATACGTTTTTATGCATTTGTGCCCATCTCAATTCAAGACTCAAGATTCTTTATTGGTCACATGCATAGTTATACAGGTACAACATGCAGTGAAATGTATCCTGAACCGCTCATACTTTCCAAATAAAGAAAACTAGAAAATAAATTGTAAAATATACTGTAAATAAATTATAGAGAGTGCAAAACGGAAAAAAGAAAACCTATGAATTTACAGAGGGAGTATATACCATGTACAGGATGAAATTAAATACTGTGCAAGAAAATGCTTATAGCCAGTTTAAAGTGCAGTGTGCAATGTCAGCACAGCAGTATAAGGTGAACTGATAACCATAACACTATGACCGGGAGAGTGGCCTGTCTTGATTGAGGAGTCGAATCACCTGAGGATAGAAACACTTCCCGAGTCTCTCCGTCTTGCCATAATGACACGGAACCTTCTGCCTGAATGCAGGAGTTTGAACAGTCTGTTATTGGGGTGAGACAAGTCCTTGATAATCCTAGTTGCTCTGGTCTTACATCTCCTGATGTAAATGTCCTGCATGGAGGGCAGAGCTAACCTGCAGCAGCGTTCAGCTGCCCGGATCACTCTCTGGAGGGCTTTCCGGTCCTGCACACAGCTGTTCCCAAACCAGGAAAATCTCTGTGCAGAGGTGATATTTTGCTGGCAGCTAACAATGTCCAGCCGCATCAAAGTTCATTCAAACATCAGCTTGCTTGGATCTGTTGGATGGCTGTAGCCCACAGTAGCTCCAAGCAGACACAGGTAAACCACTAAGCTATCAAGGCAAAGCCAGGTCGAATGACTAGCGATGCAGGACGGTCTTCAAACCTTTGTCTGTGTTTTGTTCCCCCACAGCAGTGAACTCTCAGATGCATATTTCCTTCCTCTTTCTGAGGTGTGAAGTTGCTCTTCTGTCTCTAGCATGAAGTAGATGCTCAGTTTTGTATGGCATAGTACATTTTATTAATTACGAACCTAAAACATATTGATTTACTGTAATAGCAGGAAACCCAGTAGAATAAATTGCAGTATTATAGAAGTAGATACCCATTTTCTCTCCTGAAACTTTAGATTATTGAGGACACAGTGGACCAGCAGACATTTGGCGGTACTGTCTGACAAGCACCTGCATTATAAGGTCTTGGTTGATCATGTGGTTTACAATCGTGGCTCCTACCTCACTGGGGACAGGTTGGTGTCTTCGCCGTCTTCTGCTTCTCTCTCCATTCTCCAGTCTTACTCTCACTCTCACCACATCACCATACACTCTCACTCTTTTCTCTCTACTGCATCTTCCACCAGCAGGAAGTGGATGTTCAGAGGGTATAGCAACTCTGTGACACTCTTGCTACGTCAATGTGTTTGACAGATCATGGTTAATGAATTCCACATGTTAAGTTAATTCAAAACCCAGCATCACTGGTATATCTAAGACATGAGAAATGTCCCATTCACTTGAGAAGCAAGTTACAACTTTAACAGACATGAGAACAATACCGTGTCACTGGAATTTATTAAATATATGCTTCATTCATTTTGAAGTTTGATGAACCGTTTTGCCTGTGGTGGTACAAAGATCACTTACATATTCAGTCAACCCTTCCACATTGCAGGGGTTAGGGGAGAAAAAATTAGAATTTTTTGGTCTCCATGGCGAGTGGATCGAAAAGATATGACAAATGTGACATACAAAGATCAGTGCAAGATCATCACGAGATATAACGAGAGGCTCTAAACACACTTGCCATCCTCCAGACCAACATTGTGTGTATATTTTATGCATTTATGAGTCTGCTGGCCTTATACAGAAACCGCGATGGGGAAAGTCACGATGTAGAAAGGTTGGCTGTACAACTTTTCACTGGGAAACTACATAATGCATTTTGATTAATAAAACATGAGCAACTGATAATTATACCAAATGTGGAGAATTATACATAGTAATTTGCATAAATGGGAAACAATGAGAAATAATGTTAGGCTGTTTGCAAATTACGTAAAAGCTGTGGATGTTACGCGCCTTGTTTTGCATAGGGAAATTGGCATTTGAGCAACTGAAGAAAAACCTTTACCCTAATTTTATGGGCTTTTGGTTAGCCAACAGACAATGTATGCTAGTATGGGTTGGCCTGTATTGGATGGTTGCTGGAAATACTGGGGTGACTTGAGGAGAGCTTTTGAGGTGGCTGAGCTGACACACTCTGATGGACATAATAGTTTTACATAAACATGACAATTTTCTGTCACAGCCTTTTGCACAGTTTTGTAGGCAGATGGAATTGGAATATAATTGGTGGAATTATTTGCTTCTGAGACATGATTTGGGTGAGTTCTTCTGCAGCTAAACCATACTGTTGTGCTACATGCATGAATTTTTTTGAGAAATGCTGTAATAGTTGTTGTGTATGTTTCATGAAATGTGCCAAAGCAATCGAGAAAAACTGTAAGACAAGAAAAGGCAATGGTCACATAGATTAGATCAATTGAGAGAGAGACTGACAGACAGGCACACTGCCGTAGCTGGCTGAGGTCACCACGGTCTGGACCTTGATAGTTTTTTCAAAAAAATTAAAATAAGATTTGCAGCTAAATATTCACCTGAATAAAAAAATCAGCAGTTGAAAATGTCTCCTGGCCAAGTGCATTCTTATTTCAGTTTGAATGTGCTATTAATAGTGTGTGTGTGTGTGTGTGAGAGAGAGAGAGAGCTAGAGGACTCAGTATCAGCATGACAGAGGATGAACCGCACACACACACTGCACGGAAAGCAGTTTAAATTCACGGAGTGTACATGTAACCATGTCCCTTGTGATGCAGGCTGCGTATCATTCGGTAAGACAAAACAATGATCATTATCTGTAAGAAAAAACATGGTCCAAAACTGCAACCTGCTATAGCGCCTGGAGTAAATTGTATGAGACGTTAAATATGAGTGTAAGCTAGGCTACCCCAGCCATGTTAAAGGTTGGGTTTCTTTCATATTACGCCTGAATGGGCTAGATTAGGGTAAATAACGTTTCACACAACGTCATTAATAAAAAATAATAATGAACAGTTCGTGAAGGGGACAATATCAATAATAGTGTCCACAGAAACATTTCAGAGCCAAATTTTGATATCAAAACAAGTGTATTTGATGTTGGCTTGTAATGGTGTATTAATATTAAGCATTTCTTTTTCAGTTTTTGTTTATATATGGCTACAAATAACCTCAAATTACATACTTTATACCCATAAAATTTTTCTCTATAATGTTTTTATGACTCAGACCTAAATTCATTCAGGTAGGCACACTATAGGGAGGGTTGGTGGAGTGTGTTTCTGCTCTCTGCTCTGGCAAGGTCACCCAGAGTGACCTAAGTTAAAAATTTCTCTTACTCTGGGCACATACATGATGTATGGTGCATATTTCAGAATTTTTGTTTTTCAGATTTTCAACACAAAAAAATGGCTTCCTGTATGTAATGCGTGATTGACGAGACCCAATCCCCCGGTCCTGGAGCGCACTATTTTTTAAACCCTGGCTACAGGCCTGCACACACGCACAAACATCCTATATACTGAGAACAGTGCAGTATACCTGTGACCACTCCAAAGGCCAGGTGGCTGCAGTCACACTTGCGTGTCTGCTGCTGTGACATCACTTCCTGCTTGTGCTTTTACGCAGTGAGACTCACTGCAGAGCCTATGCCTTCAAATGGAAATGATAAGTGAGCGATGTAAGACGGCCGCCCACACCAAGTGGGTCCTGCAGAGAAGATCCTGCGCGTTCACCTGCCGGAGATCTGATAAAGCCCTGAGGTGTCGCTTTTCCTTCCTGTTTGATGACAGAAAAATAAAAAATGTAACGGACACGTTATATTCAGTATTCAGGTAAATTTATATATCCTAAAGAGGTACAGTAATTCAGTTCCATAACAAAGCCAGCCCACATAAATAAAACTTAATACAGAACAACGGTAAAACATTAATATGCCACAGACAAGGACACAAGCAATGGACTCCAATACCCTTGAGTGAGAGAAGAATGTATGAATGAATGAACGAATGAACAAAGAAAGTGAAAAATAAAGGAACATTGGAATACACATTGTAATCTATTTAGTATTATAGTTTAAAGGGCTTAGTCTTCATCGAAAATAACTACTGTTGGCATTAAGCAGGCCAATAGCAGAAGAAATGAAAGTCAGAGGAAAGTCTTTTCCTCAGTGGCGCAGAACCTGACCTGAGGGGGTTACACTAAATTCACTAAACAAAATGTGGTCAGATTTACTAAGAATGCCCTTTGCTTTCTGAACTAGCACAAATCCCTCTGCTCCCCCCCCCAGGATCGAGGGTCCTGCCTCTGCACTGTGTGTGTAGCTTGCTTGTTCTCCCTGTGTTATGTGGGTTTTTCCTAAATCCTCAGTTTCTTCCTGCAGCCCAGAGATGAGCATATATATACAATTATAATTATATACGAATGTATGATTGTTTGGTAACTGAACTGTGTGTGTGTGTGTGTGTGTGAGCCGTGAGGTGGACTGGCATCCTGTGTATCAGTGTTTCTCCACCTGGTCCTGTGTTCACGTTTTTGCTCCCTCCCAGTTCCCTGCTAGACAGTCCGCATATTTGCTCCCTCCAGGCTCCTGGCACGTGGATTTCCTGGGGATCCCTGAGCAGTGGGTTGAGAAACACTCTAGGGTGTACTGTACCACAGCCTTGTGCCTTAAGCTGCCTGTGATAGGGTACGTGTGTGTGTTTATGTGTGGTTTTTTCACATTGTGAGGACCATTTTTTTGGTCCCCACAAGGGGAAGTTCAATTTTATAAAAATCCATGCAATCAAAAAAAAAATAAAAATGCCAAAAGACTTGTATTTTGTTTAGTTACTTATGGTTAAACTTAGGGCTGGGTTGGGGTTAAAGTTGTCATTGTTGGGATTAGGGTTTTGCCCATAGAAATGAATGGACGGTCCCCACAAAGATATGACTACAGGTCTGTGTGTGTGTGTGTGTGTGTGTGTGTGTGAGAGAGAGTGAGAGAGAGAGAGACAGAGAGGAAATCAGGCGTGCCATAAAGGTGGGATATTTATGATGATTCAGGTGCCCTAAAAATTTTGAACATAATTGGATTGGTCTATGTTGGGAGCCAAATATGAGATACTCTCATGGTTCCCCAAACCTCCAGCAGCACCCCTGTGTGTAATTTATGACTCTGTCAACTTAATTCAGTTTATTTGCTCCAGGTCAATTTTATGAAATGAAATCTAAAGCGACATCCTTCAGTCCCTGCACGTTCATTTTCAATTTATTTGCACCTTGTTCTCAGCTGTACTGCACAACCACAGGCTGGAACAATTCAGCCTGCAAATGAGAGAGCCTCAGTTCCTGTGCTTAGAATAAGCATGGCTTCTTCAAGTGGCATGTGTGTGGCCTTGGTACATAGCAAATAAGGCAGTTTATGCCTAAACCATTCAGCTTTCGCCGTTCTCTCACCAAGGGTACGAGCTGCAATAAATGAGGTCACCTGCCACACTTCCTGTTTGCAACCGAAAAAAGTTAGAGCTGATAAAAATAGATTCTGTACCCGTGGTGACGGGTGAAAAGGGTGAAGCTTCACGACAGTCTGGACCTCTGCAGTGCTCTCTGTCCCAAGGGAGGTCACAGACCCCATCTGCAGCTGAGGCGACCTAGACATGACGGGTAAGCTAAGGCCCCTCAAGGCAGCGTGGTGCCTTCAGGAGAGGCTTCTACTTTCACTAGCTTTCATCTTGGGTGGCTGCCAACATGGAGCATGAAATACTGGAAAGTGGAGAAGAAAATGCTTTTCATCGCAGACAGAAACATTAACATTTCCTCTGAGTTTAGTCCTAAATAATTAAGTTTAAAATATCCTACTGTTTAAAATTAATTACACCTTAAAAAACACCATGCGCTAGTCAATTAAATAAAATAAAGCATTTCAAATTGGATTCTTAAATCTGAATTGGCTTGGAAAGGTAGATATAAACACTGATCAAATTTTGATTTGGGTCTTCGTAACTTATTTCGGAAGAATGTGACCGTACAGCACAATGCAAATCCTGTTCGTGACGGGAAACCAGGCAAGCAGGTCACAAACATTGCTAACTTTGTTTTTATGAATGCAGGACGTGCGCAATCTATTACATGTTGGGGTGAAGTGTTTTGGTGGTGATTTACTTGTATAAAAATTCATTCGTGCGTCTTCACAGTTTTAGAGTTGAAGAGAAATTCCAAACGCACTTGATATTTTTTCTAGGCTTTACTTATCTACATATTCTGTGTTGATCTTAAAACCTTCACAGTTAACATCTTCCATACAATCGCGCTATATATATTTATGCTTACTGTTGGATGAAGGCAACCATACACTCAATTTTGTCTCATTAGAACATCTGTAATTGGTTATGGGGCTCTGTGAAGGCAGGGTCTCCATCAATGATGCACTTGTTGGAGCACAAAAAATTTGTAAAAAAAAAAAAGCAACTCAACAATAAAATATGACGCATTTGACACACAATACTAACTACTCATTTCTGAACGTTGTTTCTTAAGAGCTTTTCTCCAGAGGCCGCATACCTAAAATTTTCAATGTGTAATTCCACAGTATCTCTCTTCTTTTCTTGCAAATGGACACAAAATCAGAGAAACATACGGGGAAAATGTGTAAATAAGCCCGTCTACAAAAATTACTGCATAAAAACCAAACTAGGAAACATTTGTGGCATTGCCTTGTCTGTAAGTATCACCACGATGTTGCTTAAGGGTTGATATAGTTATAACCGATTCAAATCTGTAACCGTTCGTCGCTAATCAGTGTGCAGGGTGGAACAACTGGATACTCTGGTGGACAGACTGAAACGCACTGCAGTAGACCTGGGTGTTATGACTTTTTATATAGTTATTAGGGCATTTTTCGAACAGGAAGTTTTACTGGTAGCTCCAGGTATGTTTCCAGGTTTACCCTATTGCTTTGAGATGTTACCTTCTCATGCATGGAGAGAGAATGTTAGTTTGAGAAACAGTTTACTGAATGTAAGTCTATATACTTAAGTCTGGATATGAGAACAGTTTTATCCAGCACACGTTATATTGCTTACGAATGACCGTAGTGCTTGTTTTCACAGCCGGACATGCAAGTCTTCAGCTTTCAAGTCCTGCTGATTAAGCACCTTGTTGCCCCCGGCAGTAACACGTGGCCGCTCATTCTCCCTTGCATTTTCAGGATGCTACGCAGGTGTCTATGTGGGTCTGGCGCTGACCTCATTGGCCCTCGTCATCTCCATATCCCTGAACGTCTTTTTTTATTGGCAGAGATATCGGGACCAGCAGAGCACAGGTACGTGCACCTCCCTTATTTACTGCTCTCCACCTATATGGCCTTCATGGGATGGGATACACTGATTTATACCCCTAGTGCCCCAAGCCGCGACTGTCTGCAATATTAATGCAAATATGAATCATGTAAATTAAAGAAGAAATGAAATAAAGTGGCAGTTTAGCATAAATAACTTGCCCTACAGGAACACAGTTTGAGATGCCCTCTTCCCAAAACCGAAATCGTAATAATTTCCGTGAGCACAGTTTGGTTAACTGCTTCGTTTTGCTGTGTTTCTGGCTCCATTTACCTTTGTCATGTTCTAACGCAGTTTTACTGTAAAACTGAATAGAGTCACGTGTTTATACGTTATTTTATTGTCATTATACATCTTGACGGATAACTGGTCGTCTGCTACGGGTCTTTTACCAAATGGGCCTCATTCACCATTTCTTCTTAAGAAGAAATTTCATCTTAAAACCCACTTACTTATTCTGACATACATCAATGTGTTTTTTTTTTTTTGGAACTTGTTTTTAAGTAAGAACAGTATCTCCGCTCACTCCAGAACACACTTACACACATTCGAGTGCTGACAAATTTATGCCGAATAGCTGCTTATTGTGTTTTTCACTTCTGTAGTTGTATATATTATATGATTTAAATTATAATAATATTCTTATCTTTATAATATTGTTATTTTGGAATTGTAATTTGAATATGTATTATTATTATTATTATTCATTATTATTATTATTATAAATTTTAAGAACAACAACAATAGTTGAATTATTAAAATGAGTAATAGCATCCCATGGAGTCCAGTGCTTAAGCGTCTTCACTTTTTTGTTTGGACACTCTTGATTTCTCTCTCAATTTTTCGTCTTAATTATGTGGGTGATTTCTGAGTGTGCACACAACACTGCCGTCCCATGTCCTTTTATGGGGACTGATGTGGCGTTTACCTCTGCTAAATGAGAACAACTGGCACGCGTATCAAGTTACGAGGACAATGGGATTCGTCATGTCAAGAACACATTTGCGAATTATGCAGTTTAAGAACAAGTCATGAATATGACAAAGACTTCTCTTGGAACTTTCTTAGAACCTTTCTCAGGAACAAATTTAAGAAAAAAAAACTTAAGATGATATTGGTGAAAGAGGCCCGTCGTTCAAACAATGCTGTGCAACTGTTTACTAATATGACCTAACAGACATGATATACGACATTCATATTTAAAGCATTTTGACTGGTAATTGATTATAAATGTAATTTTATCAATGCAATGTGCGTGTCATGGATTTTCCGATTCTTGAGCTGCACGGGCTTGTTGACACATCTTAATGATCACTGATCCATTGTTTTCTTTTCAGATCTTTCTCACATGATCTTTTTCTGTGTAGTTTTTGTGTACATACCTCATGAAAAATAGGGATGCACTTCACATCATATTTGTTAGCGAATATCACTTTTTTGGAGTCTGTTCATGACCCATAGTAAACTGCTTATTATCTTCTCTTATGCAGACATTTACAAAATGTACCATAATTTCCATACCTTCAGCATCTACTCGCCTCATATTCTTGCACCATCAAAGGACACTTAACATTTTCCATAGCCTTTTGTGCTGCATGCCATATCTGATGAAGAACTGCGGCTTTTTTCATCAACGTCAAACCCCCTTTCCAACCATTTAGATATAGCCTAATAAGATTTTTATTCTTTTTTAACGCTTATTACCATCGGGCTGGTATAGCTCCACAACTCAGCTGCGTCATCTTATGTCTGTCCGGTTCTTCATAAGTAATTCCTTTTGAATACTAGTATTCCAGTGAACAAAGATTTTTAAAAAAGCAACAATGAATATAACTCAACCACCAAATAAGCTTTTTTCCGTACACGTAAGAAAAGCTCTTTCATAACATTTACAGATTCATCTGCGTTACATGAGAAGGTTTTGCAATACGCTGGTCCCATGTAGCCTCAATGTTAGCCCTTTATGGTTAAATAAAAATATGCTGATATTTAGGCTTACAGACGCATAACAAAATAAGGCATATTTCACTTATAGTAAAATGTTCACTTTTACAGGTCAAAAGGAGCACATCATTCCATACAACAGGGACAACTTCAGGTTGGTTAAGTCAGTAGCCTTTAATTTACCTTAAATTTTGTCACTGTACAGCTGATTCGAGCTAGACCCATATCCGTGGACATACATCAGTGACCTCTGTCACTGAATGTTTAACAAATAAAATTGCAGGATATTTCTTAGGCCTAATGTGTATGTGGATGGGCGGGCGTGAGCATTTCTTGTGCTTTTGACTATTAGCCTATGTAATTTAATTTTTTCTTTTTTAGTTCTGATAGTGTTGAAGAGGAACGGCTTCAAGACAATCCAATTTATGGTAATATCCACACAGATAGGGCAGGTGAGATAAAGTCTTGTATTTTAAATTGCATTTTTCATGGTTTTCAAACGCTAATTAATACATAGGCCTACTTTAAAATGTCCAAATACTCAGTATGACAGCCTGTTATTATAATAGTGCATTTTACTTATTTACTTATCGTAATACAATAACCAACGCTTCCTGCTATTTCATTTGTCTTCCCGATTTCACAAAACGACGCAAAAACAACACCCAGAGCAAGAAATAATCGTGTCGTGATGCGGTCAAAACCCATCAGATAAAATTAAATCTTTATTGCGCAATAGACCAATTCAAAAATCCAAGTGTTAAATATATTTCATTTAGAAATCAAGAAAAATCCTCGATGTCGTCAACTTTCTGAACAGTGATAAGCGTTGATTTTTGCAGGTGGATATCCGGCTGAAATGTTGTATGAACATATGGAAGCAAGCATATCAAGGGAAAATAAGGTAACGCGTTATATCCAGATTTACATCGGCCAGTAGGCCTGACCAGAGTCTGTGAAAACAATACACACTTTCCAAAGGCAATTTGTTTAACTGTTTATATAAGAGGTGGGTGTTTTGTAGTCAATTGGTGTTAGATCGTTCCCTTTAACCCAGATAAAAAAAGACCAAAATAATTTTTAGATGGTGTTAGACTGAAATTTTGTTTCGCGCGTAAATGCAAGCTGCCTACGCATTTTGCTTCACACGCTGTCTCTGAAAGGCGACAGTAGTCTTTGCAAAACCTAAGCGGTCAACTAACAAAACCACAGTGTATACATTTAGAGATAAAGGACAGTCGGGGGTCTATACAGGGTATGATTCAGCACTCCTGTAATTTAATTCTAAGAATACAAATGTGCTGCAGATGGGGGCAGTTTGTGGCTTAGTGGGCTAAGCCTCTGTGCCTGTTACCAGAAGGTCACTGGTTCAAGCCTGGTCACAGCACACCTGTGGGTCCTTGAGCAAAGCCCTTAACCCCCAGCTCCCTGGCACCACAGTAGGTAGCTGCACTTTCCCTAGTTCAGGGGCCAGTGCCCAAGGATCTGGGGGTCAAGGACCTGCAGTTATGCCAATGGCAGGCATGAACCAGCATGATAATTTCAAAAAAAGTATGAGAGATCAAAAAAAGTATCACCTATTTGGTAAAGCTTTACATTAACTGCACCTTCACAATGATTTTATATTGCCTTCATAAATCGATTACTACACCTTCATAATGTATTCATTAAATATTAATAAAACATTCATAAAAATCATGTATGTATACTTTAACATCCTAACATCCCTTAACAGCTGAAATATACATTAATAACAAATATTATATAATAATAACAAACATTATAATCGTATAATCATGTAATGCTTGTTGTTAATGTATATTAAAGCTGTTAAAGAATGTTAGGATGGTATGGTGTACTTGCATTCTGCTTATGAATGTTCTATGAATGCATTATGAAGGTGCACTGAATGTTCTATGAATGCATTATGAAGGTGCACTTGATGTAAAGCGTTACCTATTATTTTTATTGGAAACTTGAAACATTTTGGTTGCAATACCTAAAAAAAATCTTTTATAAAGATTGTGTGCACTTTTGCCTTGCCCTTTGCCCTCCTCTGGATCTGTGCTTTTAAGCTTAGGGCTAGGGTTAGAAATCGGGTCTGGATTTTGGGGTACCCTGCAATGACTTTGCCCCCCAGGAGGTGTGTAGGGGATTGGGCGTTCTGCCAGATTGCCGTCCAGTCCGCCCCTCTGGTTCGCTGAACCGAAACACATGCAGTTTTTTCCTTTACTTAACCCTTTTTAACTCTGTTGTTTACAGCCGGAGCTCCCTCCGAACATAGACGTGTCATACGCCTCTTTGGACCTTGTGGGAGGCAAAAAGAACAGGAAGAAACGAAGGGGAAAGCAAGCCCAGGCTCAGCCCAAACGGCTAGTTCATGCCCATTCCCAACAGGAATTCCTGGAGCTGGAGGTGGACAGCGGGCTGCCACCCCGGCAGAGCAGCCCCATGGCGTCGCGTAACAGCATCTATCTCAACAGCCACCAGATGGCGCTGGAAAGTCGGGAACAAGCGTGGGAGATGAGGCACGAGAGACAGAGGGACATGGAGACTGAGGCGGATGTCGAGGCGATCCACGACGACCCTGCTCGCTTCATAAAATGGGCTAATCAAAGTCAAGCCTTCGACAGTTAGTGACTCTGCACTGCTGTTCGTGTGTTTATGTCGCAGGAGTGACTTTACAATTACCTTTCATTTCAGTCTTTATTTCTCACTCACCATTCATAAATCAGTGCAATGATTCTGTCACCCAGCTCTTTATGATTCTGTCACCCAGCTCTTTTTTGTAAGAGGCAGCACCATACGAAGATGCCAGTTATCTGAGAGCTCGTAGATTCCCACCGAATGCAGCAGAATGTTTCTTTTTCTGTCCCTGAGAGTCGCTGCTGCAGCCCCGCGTCGCAGATGCCCGAATTCTCGGACTGACGGAAGAGGATCTAACACTTAGATCTACGTTTGTAATTTTAAAAAGTATTTCCATATAACGTTCTGGCGAATATGCAATAGATGCACCCAGGCTGTTCAAGCGTCTCATTTTATTACCAACTGAAAATGTTCTTTTATTCTAACGGAAAGGTACGGCTTGTTCACAATCTGCCGAAGTTGCCACCGCTTTGAAAATCAGCCAAACTTCTCAATGATCGTCTTCGTGTGACGACTTTCTTGTTGTTGTTTTTGGGTTACGGACTATACATGTCCATCCATTCATTCTAATTAACGAGCCTGATTTTTAGTGCAAGTCTGAGTGCGACTAAAAATAACGCGATTAGTAATATGGGAAATGTTTGTTTTAATGACAACACGTGATAAACATTTTATGTCAAAATATGGGTTGTTTCCCTTTGTTTTTTATTTGTTTAGCGCAGTACCATTATTATGCATGTGTTTAAGTAACAGCTATACGATCAATAGCCTCGTCATTTAATGTGACACATGCAATAAGGCAGGTAGCCTTTCTGTGAGAGGACTTTTAAGTAACATGCACCTTGACATTACCCTTAGACCAGCCTTCGAAGGTCGAAGATCAGTTGCAGGTTTTCCAGCGGGAGGTCAATGTTTGCGGACAGACATGGAAACCTGCCCTCAAAGGCGTAAGACGCCTGACATTTTCACTTCCTACCCAAAAACCTTTCTAGAAATAGACCGAACTGAACACACGGGTTGTTCTTAAGGAAATTTCGGATATAGATCAAAGGTATAGGAAAAAATGTAATGTGGCAGATGTTGGCATCATTGGTGATTTTTAAATTAACACATTTAAAAGTACTGTATCTTGAATAGACTGAAAAACAACTATAAATATTCTGGCTGTTTCTACACATTTAATAAAAGAAAAAGTTATTCTGACCTTATTATGGGGTAATTTAAACATAAAAATAGTGCACCGAAACAGTCGCCACTGAATCTACAAACAATTTTAATATCGCAGAAAGCTAGTTTGGGGATTTCATAATAGTTAATGGTGTCAAATATATTACAAAGTACAGTAAAAAGAAACCTGTGTATTTACAGGATTTTTGTAGTTGTTTGCCTCATAACTTAATTGCTAATTATTTAAAAAAGCTGCTTTTTGTGCTGATCTCCAGTACTTTTCTTATCGGATGTGAGATAAATGTTTGATTTACATGTATCTTTAATGTAACTGAATGTAGAACTTTTATAAATATATCTCTTTTCCAATAAACGTTCGTTGTACACGCCTCTAACTTCTTACAGGAAACACACAAGAGCCGCAGCATCGTGAGGCGTTTCACTATGATTTATGCGTTGGGCGGGGTCTGACTAAGCCAATCATGTGGTAGAGTTACTGCGTCATAGGCTACGATCTTAAGCAGAGGCGTGGCCAATCGTTAAAAAAAATTAAACATGGCTGCCTTGTGAAAGTCATGTTGCTTGTTTGGGCAACTCGGCAATTATATAGAGTGTGAACTGTTTTTATTGTTTAATTTCATCCGTTTTAAATCAGTCGTTAAAACCAGCGGTTGGTTAAGCACTGCGAGACAGGCAACATTACTGTCTGATCATGGACCACGACCAACAATTAAGAAATGTAAGTCACGCCACTGTTCCATAAAATATAAAACTAGGGTACAGCTGTCATTTTGCAATGCGTTGACATTTCGTTGGATTGCAGCTGCGGGATTTTCTGCTCGTTTACAATCGGATGACAGAGATCTGCTTCCTGAGGTGCACCAGCAACCTGAACTACAGAAATCTCACGATGGATGAGGTGAATGAATCAGTTATCTTCCGTAAATGCCGTAAGGTTTTCACGTTGATATTTCGGTGGTTGTGTTGTATAGGCCCAACTGTACACTACGCTAGCTTTAGTGGTGTGATGTCGACCAGCGGTATTTCCCATTTTAGCCATTTGTTAAATTCTTAATTTCAGAATTTCATTAGATCAATGCTGCTGGTTCCACCGCATATACACCACAATGCCCCAAAAGGAATCGGACCTGATTTACCGGCAGACGTGAAGTCCATGATATCCCTGCTGAATGTTATAATTAACGCCAGAGACTATATACTTTGATATTTGGTTCCTTCCTGCTGCCAGTCTACTTTCTATGTTACACATTTAAGTCTCAAATTAATTAGCTAGTTGTCTGTCAAACACTCTTGTATATGAGTTTAAGTATTTTCAGTGCGTGCTTGTAAGTACCTTCAGAAGGTGTTTGGGTTTAATCCCTCAGACAGAACAGGTCTGGCCCTGGGACTTCGGGCCTGCAACCTTTTAGACATAAATTACATATACTTGATGACAGTGCCACCTGCTGGCTAAGCTGTCTTTGTCTCCACAGGAGCGTTGTGTAGACAGTTGTGCGGGCAAACTGATCCGCTCCAACCACCGCCTGATGGGCACCTACGTGCAGCTGATGCCGCGCATGGTGCAGAAGCGGCTTGACGAGATGGAGAGTAAGACAGCCGAGGTGTCCAAGGGCAACGCAGGTGTGGAGCCTCCCCCCCCTGGTGGAGGAGCCCCCTCATCAGGCACGCTGCCGGGAGCATCGCCGACGGTGTCACCCGTATTGGCTGCTGCTCAGCCCTCTGCTACAGCTTCAGGAGGAAGCAGTGCCCCATTGTACCCGGTACAGGAACCAACAACCGTACCAATGTCAACTGTAACACAAGGGGTTCTGCCGGGTATGGTCAGTGCAGGGAAGCACCAACCAGTTCCTTCCAGTTCTCCTAGTAATGGTAGTACCTCTTCTGCATCAAGCCTGGGACCTTCTGACCAGACTGGACAACAGATTCTGACTTCACCCTTATTAAAATGAAAGGAATTGGTATTAAGTGTACTTGAATTTAATTTTATATATATATAATGTTCCTAGCATTGTTCCCGATACTATTCTTGTAGCCATAAATAAATTTCATGGCACCCCTTCCAATAGGACCAGCTGGTTCTTTGTCAGTCGATTTCTCCGACCAGGGACGTGAAGCAAATTTCCAGGTGGTTCTAACTCTTATCGTACTACATTCCTGCCACTTGCATATGGTTCCTAAGGAGTAGTTATGCTTCAGTGAAGTAGACAACCTGACACGCAGATTTGTAATGGTTGCCTTTTGTGAGACCAGGCAGGTCTGGTGGTGTATAATGACTGGGAATCAGCACGGCCAGTGATATCCGAAACCATCACTGTAAAATTAGGAATTTATTTAATTTAGAGAATTTCCAAGATTTTCTGTTCATGGGTGAATGAGTAACAATGATGTTTTAAGGTTACGTGTAAAAAGTTGCTCCAAATGAAGCTGTAATTGGACAATAGAACAATAATTGGACAGACATTTTTGGTGCCCCGTCTTGGATTGATTCCTGCCTTGAGTCCATAGATTCCTGATAGTCTATTGACCCTTGAACCTGCGTAGGATAATCGGGTATAGAAAATGTACGGACGGAATATTACTGCCAGTATTTTTCTCTGCTTATTGTTCATCACTTCTGTGTGTCTTGCTTCCAGCATGAGTTATGACTGCAATGACCGCAACTGCATGACATTTCATCAAAGCACTTCTGTGATAGTTACACATATAATCGCACATTCTCTATTTAAAGCATGCAGAGGAATTGTGATTTTAGTAATACCAAAGTTGTAAATTGATGGGCCGAATGGCCCCCTCTCGTTTATAAATTTCTTATGTTCTTATGTTAATACCAAAGTTGTAAATTACCTATAATTGTTTAGAAATAGAACACAGATTAGAAATGCTTAACAGTTAAATCTTTGTCATATTCATTTTGACATTTAAGTAAAATACCTGAAAATACTTGTGCTCCTGAGGTACGGTAATGAGTTAAGCCTGCTAAAGTACCCTGAATTTTCTCTTTTCTCCGTACACAGAAACTGAGGGAGAAAAAATCATTAAAAATGGACCAGACTCGTAATCAGATTTTGGTCTTGAGTGAAGTTGAGGAAAACAAGTCACTGTAAATCCTATTGAACAGACTAAAATCTCAAATGTAACCAGTCAATCAGTTTTAAGTTTTAAGTGCCACGTATATTCACATATATTTAATTTATGAATTCTGCCTTGGAATATTTCATGCTATTGGCCTCAACATGTCACATCCCAGGTATGGAATTCCTTTTCACACTGGAGACTTCGGTTTGGGGATCTTCTGAGTCCTAGTAGCTGAATAAAACCGCTTTTAAGAATATAGCCTCTCACCATCTGAGCCTTTCCAACTGGCGCTCCAGTTAATTCACCGTAGAGAGCTAAATGTTTCTCTTGTAATTATAGCCTAATTTTCAGCTGCTCTCCAAATGTGCTGCTGACCAGAATATGCTGTTTTGTTGTGTTGGTGTGTTTTCGCCTTATGTGTTTTGTGAACGAGCTGTGTGTAAAATGTGACCACAGGGGGCAGGAACTCCCTCGGCATGGTTTCAAATTGCATTAGTCGAATTTACGACTTGTGGCGCCGTCCGCCGCGGAAATATGCGCTCCAGAAAAAAAAGCGAAGCTGAGGGGTTGCGTGGTGTCACATGGAAAGGATTCACCAGCAGGGGGCGCAGGAATTGTAGATCTTACAAACTGGCAGAAATATAGCATTCGCCGACCACACGTCAGGAGATTTTTTTCTTGAGAGAAGAGGGTGTGGACGTCGGCAGTCTTACTATCCTCTGCCTGAATCCTTTTTTTTGTGGGGATTTAAAGAGAAAGGGACGCAATCCAGCAGGTAAATCCATGCGATTCTGTCGCGCCCCGTCCTGTTGATTGGTTGATCGTTTCTTCGCTCTTCTGGCTGATATTTTCATACATGAACTTTCACGGTCGTCCGCGCCCGATGAAGGGAATGAGTACAGATAGTCCAATAACCTCATCCGAGAAACCATACATCTGGACATTACGAGATATCCTTACACACATTGGTATCGGTTTATTAGACATAGTTGATATGAACCAAACAACGACGTTTATTTTGATTGAAAGTTCTAGTTTTTTTATTGATAAAAAATCAGTACTTCTGAAAAACTCGGTTTTGGACCTAAAGCGGAACCCACCGGCACTTGATGGAGTTTTTCTGTGAAGAAGAAACTTTTAGCCCCTGTTCGCTTTCCTGCTCCTTTGCTCTGGAAGCTGGGATGCAGCGACGCCGCTTTTCCAAGTGCTGCTGGATTTCTGTGGGCATCTAACTTATTTGGGGAGAAAACAAAAGTAATGTAACATTCGAAGTCGTGTTTTTCAACATCACATGTGACGTTTATAGTGAGAAGTTCATTATACTTACGGTTTGACTATACATCCTATTGATTTCATGCTTGCTGTAGTTAACCTGAGGTGATTAAATATGCATATATTTTTTAAGTAGTTTAGAATTGTACGTGTTTGATATACTTTTAGAGAGTACTTTAAGCTGAAAAATTCATCAGTCCCTGCTCACTAAGCCCAACCTTTACCAAAAAACGCCTTTCAAAATGTGGTTATGATTGGCTAATTCATTTTAAAAATTGCAAAGAATTTCAAGAAAATTAGGCCTATGTGTTAGTATGAGTCTGACAAGTTTTACAAATTTGTTTCCTGGTGTGCAGGGGTTTGTAGAACTTGTACAAATATGTAAATATATTTCCTGTCATTTTTATTTGTGATTTGATTAATAACTTGATGTGCACAGTGGTTTGATGTTACCTTTGAATTTTACATTTTGCATTTTACAAATTGCATATGTTACCTAGAAAACACATTTTCTAAAGGTATTCGATTTTTGTAACCTCAGGTGAAGCATTTGCAGTTAAACTCATTGTGGGACTCATTATACCTGTTGTGTGCACTGAGTGTGTGAGGGCTGTGGGCGTGTCCCTGAGGGAGGGCTGTGGGTGTGTCCCTGAAGGAGGGCTGTGGGCGTATCCCTGATGGAGGGCTGTGGGCGTATCCCTGATGGAGGGCTGTGGGCGTATCCCTGTGGAGGGCTGTGGGCGTATCCCTGATGGAGGGCTGTGGGCGTGTCCCTGATGGAGGGCTGTGGGCGTATCCCTGATGGAGGGCTGTGGGCGTATCCCTGTGGAGAGTGGGTGGAGCCAAACTCAGGGAAGGGGTGGAGGCTCCGCCAGTCCCTCCAGCCCCGGTCATCCTTGGCGATGATTTCAAGAAGCCTGCTTGTCAGGACAGCATTTCCCCCGGTTCCCTTTCCTTTCTTGGATGTTTCTGCAAGCCCCTGTGGGCTGCACATGTGCTCAGAGCCGCGGAATGTACCAGTGCTTGTTCGTGCCTGCCATGAGGACGGCAGACTGGGAATCGGCTGTGTTTAGGCTGCCGTTTGAGGCTCTGAACAGCCTCCATTTTGTTTACTTACGATGACACTGTTTTAAACAAACATGGGACACACACACACATCTGCTGCCACCCTTTTGTCTGTGTTACAGGAGTGTGAGCGAGTGCAGAAAGAGCCATCCCACTGGTCTCTGTTCCCTTGTCCCCATCTGCCTCGCCTTCCCCTCTCCATCCTCGGTCTGCGTTCCTTTTGAGGACGAATGCCCCCTGGAGGCTCTTTGGGTTTCTGGACCAGTCTTCTTCAGCTCCTGGTGCCCTAGTTCAGCAGCTCCCGAACATTAATCCTCACCCACGCCAGGATCATCAGGGTGACTAAGCGAGAGGGGCGACACGGGCAAAGACATGGACGACATCTTTACCCAATGCCGAGAGGGCAACGCCGTGGCCGTCCGTCTCTGGCTGGACAACACGGAGAATGACCTTAATCAGGGGTGAGTGGGCCTTCAGGGGGCGGGGGGGTCGCATGATCTAGGTTGTGATGGTGGTGATGCTGGCTGTGGTCAGGCAAAGCTTTATGACTCCTCATGTGTCACTGGTACTGTTGGGACGGCGTGGGTGTTCTGTCGGTGAACCTGAATCAGCATAACTGAGCTAAGTTGTGGGTGGGAGGGGGGGATAGTAGCTATGGCCATTTGGGACAGAGGAAGAAAGGCCTGTATCTATAAAAGAAGCAGGGGTTACTGTGGAAGTGCAGCAGTGGGGGGTGTAACATGATTCCATCTCATATGGATGAATTCACCTTCTGTACCTAATAGCAGTGTTTTTATACCCTTTCAGAAGAGATTACCAGTTTGTACCTTAAACTTGTCACTGGGGCTGTTCCCTCAAGGGTCTGCTAATTCGCTAATTATACCCTAGCTGTAGGTAAATGTACCTTTTTATCTGATTTAAGGTACAGAAGTGGACTCTGAGGAACATTTTTGTACCATTTGGGGTACATTAATGTTGTTTGTACCTTGGGGATCTGTCTTATTTCTGTACCTTAAATTAGACTAAAAGTTATATTTACCTACCAGCTAGGGTACAATTGGCAAACTCTTTAGGGTACAGCCCCAGTGATAAGCACAGGTACAAATTGCTACTTTTCACTTTTGACAGGGTCAGGAGTTTTTTCAGCATTTTTTACGAGAATGTCGGAAAACCACAGAACTGGATGACTGTTTCTCTTTTTCCAGTTTCTGTGGAGCTGACTTGAGTCCATGTTGCTATTATTGTAGAAGTTATGTCATGTGAACATGAGCTGCTATGGTGTCATTCTGTAGTGCTGGGAGGGGCTGGGGGGTGGTGGTGATGACAGGGGTGTAGGGGAAGCTAAATAATTTCTGGCTTGACCGGCAACAGCAAAGGATGCACGGTGTGTTGCTGAAGTCTGCCAGCCGGAATGGAGGCCGTGCGGCCGTTTCGGGTTCGGTGGTGATCGCGGTCCCATCAGGGGCGTGTGCTGCTGTAGATCCCGGCACACTTTGCTCCTGTCCTCCATGCTGGCAGAGACGCATGTCACTGGTGGGAGGTGGGATTAGGTGTTGTGGAGGGATTGGAACTAAAACGCGCCGCATCCAGTCGGCGGACGTGATGACCTCATTCGCAGAGCCCGCATGTTCCTTCAGAGTTTCCGCCGAAGTCTGCCAGGCTGCTACGCTCTGCAGAACCTCTGTGGCTAATTGGGCCCAGACGGACGTTTCACCCCCCACCACCACCCCCCACCTACCTCTACTGGCTGCTGTTCCTTTATAACAGTGTTTCCCAACCCGGTCCCCAGACAGCCCACATTTTTGCTCCCTCCCTGCTCCCAGCCAATCAAGAACATCAAATACCAGATACAGGTGTGCTGGGAGGGAGCAAAAATGTGGGCTGGCTGGGGGTCCCTGAGGACTGGGTCGAGAGACACTGCTTTATAAGATGTCTCTTGGAGCTCGTCCTTCTCCGGTCGGTGGTCGTGAGATGTGCTCTGTGAGAACAGGAAAGGGAGGAAAATATGTGGGATGCAGGAAAAAAAGCCAGGGGAATGGGCATAGTGTGCCGAAGGCTGTGGCCTCAGTGCCAGCAGACGCAAGATCCCAGTGTCTTCCTGGAATGGCTGCGCGTTCCGAAGCTCCAGCTGGTTTTGGATTCATCTGGTTACTTTGGGAGGAATGGATGCTGGGGTGTTTTTTCTAGACTGAAGGGTGTTTCGGATTCTCTTCTTGGGTGGGGGTTCTATTCCATTACCGCTTTCATTGGTTGGAATGGTTTTCACCACAAGTATGGTAGAGTGTTGGTTGGACTTGGACCTTAGTGCCCCCCCCCCCCCCCCCACCCCCCCCCCATTTGCTTCCAGCTGGACTGAAGTGCCCAAGGTTGGGGTTGCCATGCGAGTGACCACAAGGATCCGATCTGGCTGTTCGCCCCCTCCCTGGCTGTTCGCACTTTGATGGATCTGGGTTCCCCTGAATCTTAGCAGATGTGCGTCAGAATGTTAATCAGCTCATTTGTTAATCTGCACCCCCCCCACAGGGCGAATGCTTCTGCCTTTGTCTGTCTCACCGTGACCTCTAGCAGCATCGCCCAATAGCAGGCCCTTCTTTACGAGATTAAGGAGTCCTGATTGGCCCTGATTTTATGAAGAGTAAAAAAATGGCTTTGAATTGGCTAGTGTTCCTTGCCCACCCCCCAGGAACTTGAAGATGGAGCCTTTACCAGCATCCACCCATTTAAGAAGATACAGATAACCAACACGCCTTTAATTTGTTGAATTGATTGTGACTTTGTGTGGAAGAGCTGGTCTGTGTTTTTGATTGTGCCTTGAGATTAAGCAGTTTGGTGTAACTCCTCAGCTCCTTAAAAGCCCCCCCCCCCCCCCCCAGGAATGAATCTTTAAACTGTTAGCATCATATGCCAGTTTAAAAAAGACATCACTGGTTCTTGCTCCTGTTTGTCCTCCAGCCAGTGATGGGCCAGCCGATTAGCTGCCTGACTGGATGAAATGCGTGTGGCTGGCGGCTCAGTCTGTCAGGCCCAGAATCCGTACTCTGGGAAACAGGAGCTCAGAAGTGATGGGAATCTCAGAGAGCCTCGTCTCTGGAAGCGGGAATAGATACGCGCATTTTTCTCTTCCCCTCTGGGAAACTGTAGTTTCCATGACAGTTTTCTCCTCCAAAGTCTATGGTGTCCTGTTTACCGACCTGTTTACTGTCATGAAATATGTTTAGAGTCGACTCATTGAGTCCAGCCAATTGAGGCTGTTCACACGCCAGCCAATAGAGGCTGTTCCCAGGCCTGTTATTGAAGGGTGTGCGCGCACACATCTCTGTGTGTGGTCCCAGTGGTCAATGCCCTGCAGTTCTGTTAGATTGTCTGGGTGTGTGAAATCTTATCTATAACATGTGCTGTTGAAGACGTCCATACCTAGTGTCCGTCTTTGTCGATCTATGGTTCTTATTCTGGGGGACTGGAAGAACGGTACCAGTTTTCATGAGAAAATTGACAGCGATAGAAGGAAGATTCTTACAGGAGGACAAATGCTAATATGGTCTTAGCTGTCGTAGCAGAATTATGTAGTAGGAGATTCCATCGACGTTACCCGCAGGGGCGTGGGCCTTGTTAGCTTCATTGGCACGAGGTTGTGTTATCCCTAGGGGTTGGACACATTAGCCACTGCAGTGTTAGCATAGTGGAAGTGGTGGAACCATAGAATCACAACAATGAGTATAAATACCGTGTGGTGAGAGAGCAAGGGGGTCACCCAGGGGCCACCCGGGGTGCCGAGGCCCTCCTTGTTTGGTGAGACCAGCATGCTGTTTATATTTAACCTCCATGGAGGACAGTCCCTCTCCCCCACCCCACCATGAGGTGAGAGGGATCCTCACTCTAGGGGTAGAAAAGGTCCTCAATCTCTGCATGCGTGCAGACAGGGGTTGTAAAGATAGGAATACAGAAATGGAACTGAGAAACTGAAGGCGAGAGAGAAGGACAGAGAGAGCGAGAGAGAGAGAGAGAGAGAGCGAGAGAGAAGGACAGAGAGAAAGAGAGAGAGAGAGAGAGAAGGACAGAGAGAGAGAGAGAGAAAGAGAGAGAGAAGGACAGAGAGAGAGAGAGAGCGAGAGAGGGAGAGGTTTCTTTCCAGAACCCTACATGTGTATGAAAGACCTCAGGACAGAGCTGTCCTCTATCCGCCTTCCCCCAGCAGTGCTGCCCAGGTCACCCCCCCCCACTGTCAGCTTCACTCCCACACTTGGATGTGATCTGAACTGGCCAGATCAAACAGCCTCTTGTTCTACGAATCGTCCAGACAAGATGGTGAGAATAAGAAGCCACAGTCCAGAACTGTGCATTGAGGCAGGAAAGCAGAGAAGGAGCAGACTTCATGACAAAAGGAAGGCATTGAATAATGGGCCACACGCTCTCACGGACACACACACACACACACATACACACACACAGACACACACAGACACAGACACAGACACACACACACACACAGACACACAGACACAGACACACAGACACACACACACACACGCACAGTGCATGTTTGTGAAGGTATTTTACAAAGTTATAAACTTTATTATAGAGATTCTCCAGGCTACAGGGTCAGGACTTTGTTAGTGAACCATTTGGAAGAGTGGTGATTAAGGGCATTTTCACAGAAGCTTCTGGAAGCTTGCACCGACAGATGAATGAGAGAGAGAGAGCGTCTACACTCTTGCAAAGCATATTGTTTAAAAGATTGCATAATTACCAACTTTTTTGTTTTTATTGTTTTGTTTGTGATGTAGATCTAAATGAATTCATAGGGCCTCTTAAATAGAAGGAGGGTAAGCGAGAGGCAGCGAGGGGAGATGGAGGAAGCAGATGAGGGTAACAGCTGTGGAATTGAACTGCAGGGCTGCAGAATCATCCAGGAAGTGTGTCCAGGCCTTATAAGGTTTGCTTTCAACACCAGGCTGGCCTGTCACACACCCCCCACATCCCCTCCTTTCCCAGTGAGCAATGGCTGAAAAAATGGACGCCTTCTTGATCAAGCCCAGCACTGTTAGCTTGGGCACCAGAAGGGGGGAAGGTCCTGAATGTAAATGCAATTGAATAATGTTATTTTAATACATGCTCCCCCCACACCAGGGATGACCATGGCTTCAGCCCCCTCCACTGGGCCTGCCGGGAAGGCCGAACGGGCGTGGTGGACATGCTCATCATGCGCGGGGCCCGCATCAACGTCATGAACCGCGGTGACGACACGCCCCTGCACCTAGCTGCCAGCCACGGGCACCGTGACATCGTGGCCAAGGTGGGCACATTATGCACACGTGTGCACAGTCGGTGAACACACACACACACATATACACACGCATACCGTCATCAGAGACCTCTTGTCTGTGGAGACCTCTATCCAGAGGTCGACAGTTCAAGTCCATACATCCATCCATTTTCTGAAACTGCTTAATCCCCACTGGGGTCGCTGGGGGCCCGGAGCCTATCCCGGGAACAATGGGCGCAGGTGGAAACCAACCCTGGGCAGTTGCCAACACACCGCAGTAGTTGAGTACCAGTTGAGTACAATGTGACGGTGACCCTTTATACTCAACTGGTTGGTTGAAACAAAAATCTTGGTCTGGATTTTTACTTTCTGGATATGAATGCCTCTGTCAGACTTGAAGTACGTACAGCACTGTGCTGTGGCGTGAAGTAAGTCTTTTATGTGCCTCTCCATTTACCTCAGCTGATCCACTGCAAGGCGGATACCAACGCGGCCAACGAGCATGGAAACACAGCACTGCACTATGCCTGTTTCTGGGGCCAGGATCAGGTGGCTGAGGTCAGGCCGCCCTCTGCTGGCAGCTGCATCTTATAGCGGTTGTGCCTAGTCTCAGCCTGTCACGGGCTGTTTTTGAGGGGGTGATGATGCTTTCTGATCCTACACATGTATATGGAACCTGTATTTCAACAGTTGCACTGATACTATCCAGTGTTATCTTGCAAAAACATTATTTGACAGCTGAATGTTCCAGTTAAGGTATGTCTCTAGTTTCTGTATCTCATCAGGACCTGGTAAGTAATGGTGCCCAGGTGAGCATCTGCAACAAGTATGGGGAGACTCCTCTGGACAAGGCCAAACCACACCTGCAGGACACCCTGAAAGGTGTGTGTGCGTGTGTATGTATGTTGGTGGGCTGTTGGGGAAGGAAAGGCTAAGATGTCTATCTCTCTCTTCCTGCCTGAGTCTACTCTTCCTGCTTAGGTTCATGTCAGGGTCAAATGTTTCCAGACAGCAGTAAAGTTTTGAGCTTCAGGTGGTCTTGTTATGTGTCTCTTGAGTTGTTTTCTCCACTGCTGAAAATACCTGCAGCTGCAGGAGCGAAGCCCCTTTCTGGACACAATCTCATGGCACCATCCCTTTAATGTTAACCAGTACATTGGGCATGGCCTTATAGCACCACCCCTTTAATGTTAACCAGTACCGTGAATGTGGCCTCATAGCACCACCCCTTTAATGTTAACCAGTACCGTGAATGTGGCCTCATAGCACCACCCCTTTAATGTTAATCAGTACAGTGGGCGTGGCCTCATAGCACCACCCCTTTAATGTTAACCAGTACAATGGGTGTGGCCTCATAGCACCACCCCTTTAATGTTAATCAGTACAATGGGTGTGGCCTCATAGCACCACCTCTTTAATGTTAACCAGTACAATGGATGTGGCCTCATAGCACCACCCCTTTAATGTTAACCAGTACAGTGGGTGTGGCCTCATAGCACGACCCCTTTAGTATTAACCAGTACAGTGGCTGTGGCCTCATAGCACCATTCCTTTAATATTAATCAGCACAGTGGGTGTGGCCTCACAGCACCATACGTTTAATATTAATCAGTACACTGGGTGTGGCCTCATAGCACCACGCCATTAATATTAATCAGTACAGAGGGTGTAGCCTTATAGCACCACCCCTTTAATATTAACCAGTACTCTGTCTCCTTCTGTGCCACCACCCCTTGGACTGTGTCCCCATCAGAGCGGGCTGAAAAGCTGGGACAGAGTCTCACCAAGGTCCCATTCAAAGATTCATTCTGGAAGGGCACTACCCGAACACGACCGCGTGAGTAGTCCCCCCCGAACCGCATCAAAAAGTTTTTGCACTGGTTGCATGATACAGATTCAGGAAATGTCTGTGCTGGGCTGGGACCTTACCGTTTGTCAGGTTTCCTCTGTAGACAAAGTCTAGCATTGACACTGGCTAGGGAGGTCAAACTTACATCAATGGAACCATGAGGAATCTTTGTTTTTGATTGTCATACGCTCTAGACTTTTAATCATTTCGTGTGTGCGTGTGTGTCTGTGTGTATGTGTGTGCAGGTAACGGGACTCTGAACAAACACGCAGGCATTGATTTCAAGCAGTTGTCCCTTTTGGCCAAAATAAACGAAAACCACTCTGGAGAGGCAAGTCAACCCGGCGTGTTCCTGTACTCACTACCCCCCCCGC
>JAODJU010000013.1:175099-185141 GCA_026776725.1 Gnathonemus echidnorhynchus
AGAGGACACATTTCATTGTTGCGCACTGTGTGCTGTGCTGTGGTGTGTTAACAATGACCACTGATCACCAAATTCTAAAAGACAAGGAACAAGCAACCCAAGATGTTGCACCAGCCAAGCGCACCCACACACCAGTCACTCACACACCAGTCACCCACACACAGGTCACTCACACACCAGTCACCCACACACCAGTCACTCACACATGCACACCTATGGGCAATGTAGTAACTCCAGTTAGCCTCAGCATGTTGGACTGTGGGGGGAAACCAGAGTACCTGAAGGAAACCCCACAAAGACACAGCGAGAACATGCAAAATCCACACACATGGAGCCATGGCAAAGACTGGAGCACTGGTCCTAGAGGTGTGAGGTAACTTCTAACCATTGCATCACCATTCTGCCCCTGTTAAAATAACAATAAAGCGTAATTATTAAATTGATACAGCTCGAGTTTCTTGGTGTTCAGAAACCATTCTCTGGACCGTTGATCGTACAAGTGAGATGGGGAAAAAACCTTTTGCCAATAATTCCAAAAGTGCATTGTTCAACAGAACAACTTTTTGACTATTTATCTAGTTAATGAAGATGATGGAGGACTTTCGATTAAATAACTTGTAGGTCACTTAATTAGGCTGATTCCCCGCTGGGACTGGAAAATCGGCCGTATATTGAACAACAAGCCTTTTGTTCCGAGTTAATATTTAGCGATTTGTAGAGTCTGATTATTTGTTTTAGGCAGCAGGTATTCATTAGATTCTGCGGGTGCAAAGAAGCACAAAACATTGCATCATAGCATGTCATTATTATTATTTGTAGGTATTATTTGAAGAGAACAAATTACCGCAATGCGTTTAATTAAGGTACAGTAGCCTACTTCAGTGTTTTAATGTTAGTTGTTAATTTATTTCTCAAATTATATTCCGTGTCACTATCAAATGTCAGCATAGCTTAGCTGTTTGTTTGTGAATCACTAATATTACGCACAGAAGCAATGTCGGCAGAGATGCCCATTTCGGCAAAGGAAGCAGCGGGTTGCCTCCACCCGGAGGAAAATCCCTGCCTCTCTCCTCCGCAGCCCACGTGACCAGCTCGGCTGCTCCCGGATCTGCGGAGTGACGTTCCGCAATGACGTCAGCCGCCCTCTGCAGTTTGTCGGATGGAGCCGCGATCCAGCTGGTGACGACGACGCTGCAGCCGCCGCGCGCCGCCGAATGTTCCGAGCGACCATCTCGGCTGGGAAAATAGCGGACGGAGCGGCCGAGGAGATACAGCCAGACGGAGCGGTACGTGTGGTCGCTTCTCCCAGACAACCTCAGCTGCCGGGCGGAGGACGGCCTGCGTCGTAGCTAAGGGTGTGTTTATGTCGGAGGCTGAAAGGGGGGGAGGCAGGGGGGTCGAATTCGCTGCTGCGCGGCGGACCTGCCGTTGTCCATCTTCGTTGCGTCGTTCGGCGGTCTGCTAATACGCGTACGACCAGCATTTTTGGAGTAAAATCGACCCCCGAATATGATGATAATACCAAGTTCTCCCACCGCTACTCGTTAGCCGAGCTTTTTCTGTGAGGGACGGGGGGGGGGGGGGGGTCACTTGCTAAGGTGGTGCGCTGCCCGCTGCGTAGGCTGGTACGGACCACCATCCTGGGCCTAGCTCTCGTTACCCGTGTTGATTTTATTACGGGATTGGTAAAGCGGAGCTGTGCTTTTGACAAGCGGCTCGTCTCCTCTACATATAAATACATACATTGACCCCCCCCACACCTACACGCACACGATTGCGGCGCTGTTCGCCGGGGAAGGTGGGCCGGGACGCCCGACGTTACCAAGTAGCTAATGTTAGACACCCCTTCATGCCACAATGACTAAAATAAAACAGCTTCACAAAACAAACCCGAAAAAGCAGTATGTATGAAAATAACCCATATTCCATTTTTTAATGATTAGAGCCAACCGACGTTTTCACCGAAAGCTCCTTTCCAGTCTTTCGTATGTGTCTGGTTTCCCCGTTATTTGAGATTAGCAGGAGCGATAACGATGTTGTGTTTTGATCTGTTAGCTGTACTGGATTTAATGTCGGTTTTAAAATAAGATGAAGACCAGAGCCGCAGTAGCCGGCACTATTTTGTAAACCGGAATTTTTCCTCCTCGGGGAAAATCATAGGACTTTAAACGCTGCCTAAAATAATTCGGACCGATGCAGCCATTTTAATATGAATATGCGTGAATGATACCACGTACATCGGCGTGCAATTCCCTCGATCTACGATCAGTGACTCAGGAGATGCATAGATAATTTACTAACAGCCGTTAAATTGTCATCTTGATTTTTGGTAATGAGGAAGGCATACTTCATCATCTGTTATTTGTTTGGAGTTGCTACATATCTCTCTCTGCTTATGGGTCTGTTTTAAATTTTACATGACTACCTAGCTAATTTGAATAGCATATTTCATGATTGTTAGTAATATTGGGTATATATTCCTGTTTGCCGCAATTTTAAATGCGGTTGCATTTACCTTCGCTCATTAATACATTAATGTGCATTAATTGGGTGTTATCGCTTGCATGGTGGCTATAGATATCTGCCGTTGAGCTTTATGTGGTTAATTTCCTGAATTCATATATATTGCGAATGGAAAAATGTTCATAAATAGTACGAATGGTCCTTGATGGGTTGGCGCTTAAGCCTAGGTTATTTCTTGCCTTGCGCCCATAGCTTCCAGCATAGGCTCTGGACCCAAGCAACTCTGCATAGGACAGGTATAGATGATGGATGGATGGAAAAACATGGCAAGTGAAACTGTATGTCTCTATTTTTGCTGACTGAAAATAACTAAAATCTAGGTCTTGTATTTGCTGAGTATTTTATGCTATTACAGTACATGCGTCAGTTGCATGACTGGAAATTGTCTGGCCTCCTCTATAAAATTAATATTCCTTGCTGTAGAATGACCTCAGATTGAATGGGGTCACCGTGCACTGCGAGAGTAGACTTAGACTTTTGTACAGTATTATCTTGAATCACACATTATTAAATTTCACAAATTATTTGTGCCAACACACTTCTGTAGCATGAAGCAGGTGTAAACGGTGCGGGCACATACATACAGCAACACCTGACATAATGTAACTGTTCCCTGAACTTCCATTGGAGGAGAAATCTGCCCCCCTCCATGCCTTTCATGGGGAGACTCACAATGCAGTGTGTCGTAGACTTTGATGTTGCTTGATTCATATCCCATGACAGACCTTTATGTGATTCAGAGACTGAACTGGGTTGTACCAGTAATACCTTTATATATGTAAATGAGTAAGAAGTTGCTCTGCTTTTATAATGGATGGCATGGTGGTTCAGTGGTAAGCACTGTCGCCTCACATCTCTGGGGTTGGGAGTTGGAATCCTTCCTCCATGCTGTATTTATGGACTTTGCATGTTCTCTGCATGTTACTTGGTTGATTTGGTTCCTCCCACTGTCCAAATCCATGCAACTAGGTGAATTGCCTTTTAGTTTTCTGAGTATGCAAGTGAACCCTGTGATGAACTGGCATGCCGTCCAAGGTGTTCCCCTGCCTTGTGCACCCTTTTTTGGTCTCTGTGTGACCCTGTCTCGGATAAGTGGTTAGATGATGGATGGTTGTTTTTAGAATTTTGCTTACTCCTGAAGCAGGCTGTGGTTCTGCTTCCTACCTAAACAAATGTGTGATTGGTTGCCTTGGTCTGCCACTCCAGGCCCCCAGTCTTCCAGCTCCATGCCATGTCTTTGTATAAGACCTCGGACCAAGCCAACGACAACACCCGTGTGACCTCCATCTCTGCGCTGACCCTTGACCTGTGCTCCCCACACAGTGCACTGATTGACACTGATCTGAGCAAGAAGACCAAGACCAGAGGCCCCAACTCCTCACCCAAGAGCCGGCGTATTTACGCATCTGTCACGACTTCAGAGCTACTCAACGGCACCATGGTCGGAGTGGATGACGATGCATTGAGTCAGCGCCGGGAGGGTGGACGGTCTCGGAACCAGGAGAATGATCAAGGTCGTCGGCCAGTGTCTGACGGCTGCATCGGCAGCAACACTAAGCGTGTCAAAGAGGGCCGAAACCAGCTGCGCAAGGTGGCTGAGAAGAAGCAGGATCAGAATCGTAATCCCAGCCAAGTCCAAAACCAGAACTGGAACCTGAGCCCCGACCAGAACCCTAATCAGAACCTTCCGCTTAATGAGGAGCTGAATGGTGAGGGGAAAACCTTGAGGTCACTGTGCCCTGATTTGGAGTTGGAGGCAAAGAACGCTGCAAATGAGCCACTGCTCATTGATACCTTGGGGGCGCCCAGGGGCAAAGAGGAAGGCCACGAAGAAGATGAAAAGGAGGAAGCTGTGGAAGGGGAGGACGAGGCTCAGGCTCCGCTCGGAGGGGATAAGGACACAGACTCTTCCTCAGAGACTCAAAGCAATAGTGAGTCCCGGAAGGAGTTTTCTGGGGGTTGCAAGAGCGCTTGCCTGCTCTTTCAGGGGAGAAATGGGGACCCCACTGATGAGGACTCCAGCTGGACCTCTCTATCCCAAGGTAGCACGGCCAACAGCACCCCCGATGGAGAGACAGGTAAGAGCAGCTAATCAGATTGGATGTTTTAGATTGTGGGGCTGCTGTCCTTTGGGTATGACTGAAGCGATGTGATTAGCAGTTTTTCTTGTCATGTTAGCCCAGTGGTGGTTGGTATGAAGAAGGTGGGTGGGTTACCACACAGCAGAACCTCCTTCCTCTTTTGAGGTGGCAGAGGTAATGATGGCATGTCTAAGCAAAAGTGAGGCTGGATCAGTGAGCTTTTCAGCCTTGACAATCTCATCATTTTTGTAAAGCTCACTGTTGATGTGTATTCCCCTTAAGTCTGCTTGTCCAATTTTCAGTTTGTCCTTGTTGAATTGTGTTGTTTAAAATTGGAACTGTGTTTTGTTTTCATAGTTGCCTTTGGTGCTGTATCTTAATGCTGAAAGTATGTGACTCATGCCCGCTCTATACGCCAGAACCATACTGGGACCGCAGCGCCTTTGAAACGGATACGGACCTGCCGGCAGGCTGGATGCGAGTGCGGGACACCTCCGGCACCTACTACTGGCATATTCCCACTGGTACCACACAGTGGGAGCCACCCTCACCCCTGGAAGAGGGTGAGGCTCCTGAGAGGCCCTCCAGCACCTCCCCAGGAGCCACACCCACCGAGGAACCACAGGTGAGGGCCAGGAAGTGGATGTATATGTGGTCACTGTCCAAGTTTATTTTTGAACTTGACTGAACTTGACAGTTTCATTCCATTCTGGCATGGGCTGGTATTACTGCTAGTGATGGCTAAGCAACGCTTCATGAACCATTTGCTGTATTTTCTGACCCCACTAGATGGTGCTCTCTGTTCATAAAAGGGTTCAAAGTCCCAAGGGAAACCAAGACCATCTAGTGTGGTCAAAAAATACAGCAATTGGTTCATGAAGCTTCATTTGCTAATTCCTGTTGTAATGTAGATTCTTTGATCAGCATGTCGGGCTGCATGTAGAGATACTAAAGATAGCCACAAGCTTGTTGTGACCTCTGCGTGGACAGTCTGCCATTTGCCTTTAATTCTGGGTTAAAAATATCCTTGTCCCATCATGTCTGCTTTCTAGTCCAAAGTGGTCAGGTTCCTGAGCTTTCATTTGATCCCGCCTTTTGACCTCTGTCTTGATCACAAGTGAAGCGTTAGTGTCTGTATTATTTTGACCAAGTGTGCTGACATGTTGAGCGTGGGGCTGTGGAAGCACTGGGCTCAGTCAGTCCTTGTGTTGGAGGTACTCGGTTTTCATTCCCATACCAGGCGGCTCAATTCAGCCACAGTTCTGTTTTTTCATTGTAGTTGCTTGAGGTTTATTGTCTGTTCATGTGTCATTTATGAAGATTGCTTAAATGATACCTTTGAAGCAGTCAGTAGGTATTTTTTGTGCGCTATCAGTCCGTAGCTGATTTGGCCCACTGGGATGTAGTAAAGTAATTAGGTGGGATATGAATTAAGCTCTATGGTGACTGATGGCATCTGGTCCCATGCATTGGTCATCGGGATGACCTTCCTGCTGTGTATGCGTGACAGCAAAATGTTTTGGTTTGCGGCAGCTACTCTGGTATGGATGCACCTTGCATGAAAATGTGTATGGGTGGGTTATTTTCATAAGGTAGAACTGTCTGAATCCTGGGAAAAACCAGTTCTGGAAATACAAGGTGTGAAAATGTCTGTTTACTTATGTTTGTCCCCGTATGTCCCTCTGTCGCCCATCTCAGCTGACGTGGAACGGCCCATCACGCCCCAACAAGTTTGATGAGGATGCCGACCTATGGAAGGTGAGTCGTGCATCGTTGGAACCAGCCGACCAGTCAGCAGGAATCTACCTTATTAATCACCCATACAGAGCATTGCCACCCCTAAGCACAAAACACCTCGAGATCACGCTTGGCAACCACCCAGGCTGACACACCATCCAGTCCCATCCTCTGGAAATGGCACTCTGTCTATTTATAAACATTGGAAACCCTACAGTGTTGTGATGGCTTCCTGCAGGAGGAAGATGCAGCCCCTGACCAGAGCTTGAAGGAGTTTGAGGTAGCCGCTTTAAGGTATGCCTCCATCAATCTCAGGTACGCTCGGTCGTCCTCGTGGAGCTGGATAACCTTTGTTACAGCGAGTTGTGGGAATATATAGTTTTGATTATTTAAAAATGTCCTTCAGACTCTGCGTTATATAGATTGTATGAGAACATCCTCGTGGTGTTTTTGTATTATGTGCGCTATAGTAACCGCTTGCTGTGTCTCTCACACACAGCTGCCCACAGACAGAAGGTGAAAAGAAGGCGGCATCTTTCAGCACTGATCTCGGGGCCAAGGTACATAGTGCTGCTTGCACTAACACTGATGCCCACATACTGCAGTGACTGTTAGCATTAGCAAAGCTGTTTACTGCATTCTCTTCACGCCACAGTTGACAATGACTCCTCTCTCTACTCACAGTGCTTTGCAGTGCGGTCACTGGGCTGGGTGGAGATCTCTGAGGAGGAGATGGCTCCAGGCAAAAGCAGTGTGGCCGTCAACAACTGCATCCGCCAGCTGTCCTATCACAAGCACAACCTGCACGACACAGCTGGCATGTGGGGAGAGGTGTGTGTGTGTTTTGTAATTATTACATTTTGGGGACCAGATTTCCACACAGTGTGATAAAAACCTGTCACTTTCTTTTTCCAGACCCCACAAGGGGAAACTTTTATAAAAATCTGTGACTGCAATCAAAAAATTCAAAATACTAAAAGTCCTGTATTTGGTTACTTCAGGTTAGATTCAGGGCTGGGTTTGGGGGTTATGGTTGTCATACTTAAGATTGGGGATATGCACATAGAAATCAATGGACGGTCCCCACAGAAGATATATAAAAAAAAAAAGTACAAAAGTGTGTGTGCGTGTGTGAGTGACAGTGTGTGCATTTGCCCCAGCTTGGTATGTTAGTGACACGCACACTGTATACCCAGGGAAAGGACATGCTCCTGGTTCTGGAGAACGAGACGCTGAACCTGATTGACCCACTGAGCCAGAACCTACTGCATTCTCAGCCAATCGTCAGCATCAGGGTGTGGGGCGTCGGCCGGGACAATGGCAGGTCAGCGGCCGATACCTGAGATGGGACCCGAATTCTCACTGACGCTTCCAAGGGCAGAAGCACCATCCTTTGGTATTGGGAGCGTTTACCCTAAATAAATCGCTCCCCATTGGTCTGGTGTGCAGATAGGTTTACTTCTGCCCTGTGCTTGAAGCATTTGAAGTTACATTGATTGGTTCCTCTAGTGCAGGGGTCTCCAACTCCAGTCCTGGAGAGCTACTATCCAGTAGGTTTTCTATACTACCTGCCTTCTGATGAGCCACACTAGTTCTCAGGTAAATACCAGGAACAGGTGTGACTCATCAGAAGGCTGGTAGGATAGAAAACCTACTGGATAGTAGCTCTCCAGGCCCGGAGTTGGAGACCCCTGCTCTAGTGCGTATGTTCGAGGTTGATAATGCATGCAATGTTTTATGAAGACCTGGTAAAGTATGTCCTTATGGGTCCTGTAGTTTCTCTTCCCTGCCTGTGTTAGGCAGCAGTTCTCCTTACAGTTACAGGGTTCTGCAGTCAGATCAGACCCACAGCAGCTGTACTGAGGAATCCTCTGCCTATTTATAGATCCAAGCTGGGCACTCTGAGTCACCATGACTCATCCCAGAATCTGCATTCTTCAGAGGCCCCATCTGGCAGACTTGGGCTCTGTAGAGCCATGCTACCCCCTTGTGGTTATGCTGCGCCACTGCATTTCAGCTTATTCAACCCTTAAAAAAAAATCCTTTAAATTTGTCGCCTATTTTTATAATTTGATTTCTTGCTTTCTGTTCATGTTGCAAAGCGATCAGATATCCTTTTTGTCCGCTGAGTGGTGAATGTTTATTCCTGAATGAGTCTCATTTATCTCGAAATAGCTTCCTCCCCCCCCCCCAGCTGGACTTCCTGCTGAGTTGTGGTTTAATTTGCTGTTTTCTTTCTGACCTGCTGCCTTGTGGAGCACAGGGAGAGGTAGTGTGCCTCTTACTGCTTTCTGCCACCTTTTTCTGTAGACCCATGGTGGTTGTCGTCGTCATCATGGTTATGTCATAGGCTGCCCCCCCCCCCCCCCCACAACCCCTCTCTTTTCATAATGGAATGTGTCATGCATCATAGGTTCCATGCTTAATGGTTTAAGTGTCCCATAGTGTCCCATAGCCCATAGAAATTACATTTCATCAGGGCCAAACAAAACGTTTCATTTCCTGTCTGTCTCCTTTGATGTGATTTTCAGTACATGTGTGCCATTTAAGAGCCGCGATCCCTCGCTACATGATTGGCCATTTCTCTAGCATGTGCAGTTGACATTTGCCTCTGGGAAGTGTCAGTTAATATTTCCTGAGAGATGGTCGGCTCATGTGCTCCGATCTGCTGCTCTAACCGGCGTGACTGCTGAGTTACGCCTTGCTCATCGTCATCGCCATCGGAGCCGCCTTTGTGTTAGCGTGAATTCCTGCTGAGCGTGTCTTCCGTTGACAGGGACTTTGCCTATGTGGCCCGGGACAAGCTGACACAAGTGCTGAAGTGCCACGTGTTTAGGTGTGACACGCCAGCCAAAAATATCGCCACCAGTATGCATGACATCTGCTCCAAGGTGAGACCACAAAGCCATTCGAGTAGTTTGCGATGTACGTTGTGACTAACGGCTGGTTCGCTAGCTGTTCTAACGGTACTGTTGTTTCACCAAAAGATCATGGCTGAGAGGAAATCGTCCAAGTCGTGCGTGAGCAGACTGAGCATCGATCCTTCTAAACTGGTAGACATTCCTTTCCAGGGTAAGCTCCACCCCCAGCTAAAATTATTTTGCTCTGAGGCTCCCTCTAGTGGTCGTTGTTTGCCCCTGGCTCCAAGTGATTTGTGATTACGCCTGCAACTCTACACCCATCGACTCCTTATTTGCATAACACATTAAAAGATAAATATTTGAGCTACTGTTTATTTTGTCTCTCACATTTCTCCAGAATTCCCTGCACCTAAGAATGAGCTGGTCCAGCGCTTTCAGGTTCGTTACCTCGGTAATGTGCCAGTGGCCAAACCCGTAGGTAAGGGAAATTTTGGTAAGGGTTATTTTTACTTACCTTGCTATTTGTGTGAAATGTGTGGATGTCCTGTCTCCTGGTTTTTGTATTTGAAGGCTTGTTTTAATGGCTGACTTTTGATCTCTGAGCTGCGACTGTTGTGGTTGGCAGATGTATAGGAGAATCTTTTGTCTGATCTTTCGTCTTTGTGCACTCCTCTTGCATCACAGGTATGGATATGGTGAACGTTGCCCTGGAGACGGTGCTGAACACCACAGAGAAACACGAGTGGAAGTGCGTGACTGTGAACGTGGCCTCAGCCACCCTGACCATCCTTAGTGCGGAGGTGAGGTGTCGTCGTGCGCCCCCCCCCCCCCCCCCCCCCC
>JAODJU010000013.1:196204-231573 GCA_026776725.1 Gnathonemus echidnorhynchus
AAAAGTCTACCGGGGGGGTGGGTTGGTGGGCGGGGGGTTTGGTAATAGTCTAAAATAATATACTGTATTCTCTACCATTCTGAAATGACAATAAAAATAATTAACAAAAAAAAAAAAAAAGAATTCCAATGTACCCCTGCAAAAGGCAAATAATGGATTGTCGTTCAATACATATACAGTATAAAATGTAATAAAATACTGCAAAATGACTGACTAGTATTATAGAAAACATGAATTATTGAGAATTGGTTTGCTCAGCACATTGAACAGAACCATGAGACATGGTGATGAGTAAGGATCTCGTTGTGCTTGGAAAAGGCAGCATCTCCAACGGAAATAGGAGGGAAAACAGCCTTCATGACGAAACGGAAGACAACTGATTTTAGGCTTGTGCTTTAGAGAAAGTGAAAGGGAATGGATTTTAGGCTGTGCGGAGCGGCGTGACTTGTGTGGTGTTACCGGGGAAGGCACCACTGTGACATGAATGAGGGACAGCAGAAGATGAGCTTTGATTGGTCTTGTTCTTGCACATCACCCCCACGCTCTTCATGCTGCGGTCAGGTCCCAGCATCTCAGCTCACAGATGGGTTTCACAGTTGTCTGGTTTCCATGACACCCATCCCATTATCTTCTCGATAAACGACAGCGCGTGTGGTATCGGGGGGTGAGAGGGGATGGTAATTTTTAACAATTAAGAAGTGATTCTGTCGAAACCGGCATGCGACTTGATTTATATGCAGCTCTGTCGCATTCAGTGGTGCAGGCTGAGAAATGCTTGGATGGACACATAATATTAAACATTGCGTTGATTTCAGAGACCTGAAAACACAGGTGATGTTCCCGTCTGTATTGGAAAGACGAGCTTTGACAAATTGGATTCCACTTGAAGCTTCGATGGGTTTGATGGCTCGGAATATACCTTTGTGGCTGGATGTGATTGGCTGATAAATACAGTCAGCCTGTGTGTTACCTGACTAGATAATAATTCCAGGTAGAGAGAACATTTTTTAATGTTTTACTCCAGACAAGATGGCAGTGAGACTGTCTGCATTCAGTGTATTGAGTGACAGCTCAAGTGTATTTGTGAGTCAGCGGAGGATGAAATGAATGTTGAGAACCATAAGGCACAGATCTCCATCTCTGACAGGCCTGTAAAAAGCAGCCTCCCTTAAAGCCTCCTGCCAGATGATGAGATTACATTTTGCTTTCCTGTTGTTTTGGATTCGGTTCATATCCGGTGAGAGGAAATTATTCTTTCTAAATCTGGATTCTGACTCTCTGGTAATCCTTCTTTAGTGCATGTGAAGTCCTGTAGGTACTTTGACATTTAGAGAGGTAAATCTCATCTGGCTCTTTCTAATTGGGACACAATTCTGCTGGGAAGTTATAACTCATAACAAAAAAGAACCTTTGTTTGCTTAAGTTTTTGCCAATAATATGCTCCCATGTCCGACTTGAGTTTTTAATCGAAGTTTACGACAAGCCGTTTTGCTGCCATCTGAAAGGAATCATTTTTTTTTGTTCCGTGTAAATCCTTTGGCATAACAATTTCTCAAATGCACTCCGCTTTTGCTGCTGCTGACAGGGAGGTGGCCAGCAGAGGGCGCTAAAATTCCATACAAGCTGAACAGTAAAGGTGTCACCTGTCCTAAATCTCTAACACCTAGATGAACAGGGTGACAGGAAGCTGAAAGTGGGATGGAACGTGACATGACATGAACATGACCAGCACGCCCAGGTTACTCAAAGGGGAGAATGTGATGCTCTCAACTCCTCAGTGAAGTGTTTGGACCTAATTTGAGTGATGGATGAAGGACAACATGGAGAAGCAGACTGATGGATAGCTGTTCCTTCAGATGGGAGAGATGGCTTCAGGTGAGTTGGCTGGGACTAATTGTTGAGTAACTGAAATGTTCTGTAGTAATGGATGTCTATGAGATACAGTTGAATATATTGTGCCTTGTGTGTGCATGCGCAAGGTCACCAAATAGTGCTTAATCGCAGATCATTATCTAACACAGTCAGAGGTGGACATTTCAGGTCTAGAAAGTAAAAATCCAGACCAAGATTTTGGTTCAGCCAACCAGTTGAGTACTCTGTGACTGTGATTCTTAATACTCAACTGGTATCCTTATCTGCACATTATCAAGTATAATATTATAATTAGCTACCAAAATGGTGTCCTGATAAAGTCAAGGTTGGACAACACCAGTGGACCACTGTATCAGCAAACAATGTGCTCAGTCTTTGACTGTCTGCTCTCCAGCTGTGATGTTACTCCGTAATCATATCCTGCTTCTGATTTCGAATTAGTCTTTACTCGGCCTGCATTGCAATGCAGAAACCAAATTTTATAACTCAAGTGGCATTTTTTATTGCATACGCGAGCCCGAATAATATTTGATTAGTGTCCCTCTGTGTCTGTGTTCTATCTGCATTGTAATAAACAGTAATTTTGTCAAATTATGTATGCATCATGCCTCAACCCATGAGGTCCCTTACCTCCTAAACTCTCTAAGGAGTGTTCACAGTACCACAGTGAGGCGGACGCACAAACGCACGCAGGACTTGTGGTGTTCGCCGTAAGATGGACTCTGTAAGTCAGCCATCTTTCCTCACCACTTTTGAGTCAAAGGCAGGTTTGCTCAGAAAGCAGTCATCAGGGAATTGGATGGTGTAGGGGGTAGAAATCACTGCTGGAGGTGTGAGTCTGTGCGTCGGGGTGGGGGGTTTGTCGCCTGCGCAAGCGACTGCGGCTTTCCTGCAAACGTATTGACTTAGTGACTTGGCCCAGAGAGGCTTCCTCCTTTACTCAGTGATTTACCATGAAGCCGTAAACATGCCCCAAGATCTCTCTTTCTGTGGGGGGTGGGGGTGGTTCTGCTTTGACATGCAGCTGCACTCTTCCTTAAGAGACAGTTCTATCTTGAGGGTCCCTTTTGTTTTCTGTTTTTTAAAGCATAATGTTTACAATAGCACTTGATCCTGAGTACCTTACTTGTGGGCACTACAGAAACGACCTTTCCAGAGACTGACTACCAACCTCTCAGCACAAGTGCAGATTGTTAAGGATTAAGGAGACCGCATGCTTTTCTGGGCACATGCACGGACCTGCAAGTTCTTACTGCTGAACATTTAAATGTGGGACTTAAAGGAGGAACACAGAAAGAAAACATGACTAGTAACGGGGTCTGAAATGGGGATCTGGCGAAGACTGTGATGGTGCCACATGCGATAAGTTAACAATGAGGATTTTATAATGTTAAAATGCCTGCTTTGGCTGTGCTTCTAACTGTTAATGCATAATTCTTTGGATCTATGTGTGTTGCAGTACTAGTAAGAAAAACGCATTGTCATTTTTACATTATAATGTGCACAGCAAATGGGTTGAAAACGGTATTTTCAGCTTCATTGAGGTCTATGTGACCCTCTGGGTTTTTTCTTTAAAAGTAAGGCGGAGCAGGATTTTGACCGTGGCTGTATGGAAATATCTCATTCCCCCCACCCCCCCCCGCAGTTTCCTTCTCTTTTGTTAGAAAAAGAATCAATGCTGTCCTCACGGTGAGTATCTGTGAAAATCGAGCTGGTCAATGCATCTCCTCTCTGAGCGTCTACTGTAGAGCCTGCGAGCTTCGCCATCCATACACTTTCTGTGTGGCGTAAAGCATCGATTCCCTCCTGCGTGATGGAGATTTAATTAATTCCTTCACATGAAAAGTGCGCCGTGTTATTGAACAATAAAGAAGTCAATGCCTGGACCTGGAGATCAATTACGAATACCACGATTTGCAATCAATCTAATTGATTAATTGGCTGCAGTCTTCTTCCTCCAGTGAAGACCAGGCTTGATATTTCACAGCTTGCGATCTGAGAGAACGACAGAGGAGAACTATGGTTGCTTTTCACTTATTTTTTTTTTTTGTTGATCTTTTTTTTAATTGCCAACTGTGGTTACTGGCTGTGCAGTACAACAGGAGTAATAGATTCAGACTTACTGTGAAATTAGGTTCAGGTGAGGGAGCTGTTTCATAAATGGTCCTAGAACTCTTCCCTGTCTTATGGAGGTGCCAGGAGTCTGAATTTCAGAGATTTATGTGTTTAGCTTCAGGTTGTTCATGTAACACCAATGTGAGCTTAGCCAAATGTTTATGCAGGAGACATCTGAGATATCTGGACTCGATTAATTTTCCTTGCATTTATGTTTCTCCTCCTCTGCTGCACTTGCTGCAGACATCGGTTGTAGTTCCTCACTGGTAGGTAGAGGGACAGTGAAAATGGATGATTTTCCATTTCTCCTACACTGTGTATTTTGAGTCCCAGTTCCTCCTCACCTTGTTGCCCTGGTTCCTCTGGTGTGGTCCTGCCTCTGTTGTCCAACCAGTCTGCTTGGCGATCTTGTGGTTGCTACTGTGGGCGTCAGATTCAAGCTGCGGTATAAGATTTGTACGGGTACCTGCTTGTGCCACATGGTATTTTAAGGCTCATCATGAATTCTCACACTGAATCATACCTTGCACCTCCTCCGTCGACTTCAGAACAATTAGAAACCTTGCCCTTGTTCTGGAACCTATAAATCTTCAAAAGCGATGGATGGGATGGAGACAGCAAAAAAAGAAAGGTGGAAAGTCAGGTGTCAACATTTCAGATGGACTCCCATTCGCCATTGTCTAGCTGGAAGAAAGAGATCGCACCCTGCTCCTGTGATGAAGCCTGCGCTTCGGCGTGTTTGGTCCTTCATTCACACAGCTTTTTGTTGAGCTGTCAGAATCCAAACAACGGTGCCCTATCTCTGCTGAGCTTGTCGTAGCCAGTTGCTAATGAGCACATCTTGCCTCACTCAGGTGCTAAAGGTCAGGCTTCCATAACCATAACAAAGCCTTTGTCTAATAAATCTCGCTGTTTGAGTCCTCTGGCTGTTCCGTTCTGGAGCACTGTTGCCTCACACCTCTAAGGTAGGGGGCTCGAATCTGGTCTCCACCCTTCGTGTGGGGAGTTTGCACATGTGTCTTACTACCTCAGTATCGATTATAGTTCCCAAATGAGAGAACGTTTCAGCATTTTGTCCGCATTAGTAATGGCCTTGAGGAACTAAAACTGCAGGCCCGGAGAGGCAGGATTTAACAATGCTCCCCTTTGTTGGAATGCAGTGGAATTTCTGCATTTGTCTCTTTGCACACACATGCCAGCGGATCTCCGTGTTCTGCTTTAAGCAGAAAATGTAAGGCTTTCAAGCAATGGTCACCAACCCTACTCCTGCAGATCTACCACCCTGCAGAGCTTAGTTGCAGCCCTGATACAGATAATCAGGCCCTTCAGCAGCGACTCAATATTAGAGTCAGCTAAGCTTCAACATAGCTGGCTGCAATACTTATCTGTATCTCGTGTGTTAAATTAGGGCTGCATCTAAGCTCTGCAGGGTGATAGATCTGCAGGAGCAGGGTGTGTGTCCACTGCTTTAAAGTAACACAGATTGGCTGAGCTTCATGGAAAACACGCCACCCCTCCTTCCATCTCTCCATCTCCCAGTGCCTGCCATCGCTGTGTTGTCCACACGCACAAGACCGAAAAGGTCACGTCTGGCTTATTTGTCTGTATAGCACGGCTCACATGATACCCCCTTTCACCTCTTTGCATGTCGCCATGGTGATGTGTCGAGGCAGCTTTGGCCTTTGCGGAAAGGCCCCACCCCAAGGTCCTCACTTTGAGGTGTGGGGGTGGGGCAGGTCTCATATTATTGGGGGGTGTCATGAATCAGGGGTCGGCCGTGGGTATCTTCTCGTTTGATGTAACCATGCTAAGCAGCAGTTACAGAGCATCATCCATATCAATGTTTCTCAACCCAGCCCTTGGGGAATCCCTTCAGTTACAGACTCCCAGCCCTTGGGGAATCCCTTCAGTTACAGACTCCCAGCCCTTGGGGAATCCCTTCAGTTACAGACTCCCAGTCCTTGGGGAACCCCCCCCCCCCCCCCCAGTCTCAGACTTCCAGCTCCCAACACACCGCGACTAGGTATTCGGTGTTCTTGGTTCCTTGATTGTTCTGTTAGAATGTGTTGGAAGCTGAGAGGGAGCAGAAATGGGGACTGTCTGGAGGTCCCCGAGGAGCGGGGGATCCTCGATTCAAGACTCAAGATTCAGTTCTTTTCAGTGACACAGTACATGAACGAGATTAGAATGGCAACTCCCCAAGTGTTGCCAAAAAAAGTGCAGCGAGGCAGGACATGAAACATGTAACAATATATACAAAATATGGAATAGTCAATAAATATGTGCAAAGTACAAATGGATTTTGCATGTCTCAGTTCAGTCTGGTTACTGCATTGGCGTAAAAACTGTCCTTAAGTCTGGTGGTGTGCCCTGTACCTTATACCAGATTTCAACAGTTCAAACAAATGGTGTCCAGAATGTGATGCATCACTGAGGATGGTAGTGGCTCTGCACAGACAACCACGATATAGATGTCTTGGAGAGTATTGGGATCTATAGGATGCTTCCAGCCAGTTGGACTGTCAGTGCTGTCGGACAGATGGATTCCTGTGGTTGTTCATTGACTTTCCGTGGTTTGTGTGGCCTGATGTTGGCTGTTTGGCGCCTTCATGCTATAACGTTATTATATTGGTCCTTGCCAAGGTCAATTTGCTTAAATTCCCATAATAATGTGACATTCATTCATTTACCCGTCACTCGAGAGCCACTTGCATAACTCGTGCGACAGGGTACAACAAATGCAATTCAGAGTGCCACAGCATCACTGCTAGAACATCAAACACAAGTGCATTTTTGTATAATATCAGGGAGGACACTTTTCCTTGGGGGGAGTAATTCAATTGTGAATGCTGCAATTTTAAGAGTGTCTATTGCAAGTAACAGTGAGCTAACTAAAGGGTCGTTAGCCTATAAATGGCTGCTATCCTGAACCCAGGAAAAGTGCAGAGCTTAGACCCAGCTCTCATCAGACATTTGGCGACTCCGTGCTTTTGACTTCTGTTCGGTTATGATCCTATTGCTGGCAGTAAAAGAATTTGGGTTTCCTTCCAGCTGAATGTCGGGAGAGTCACTAATGTGAGGTCAGAGTGATCCTGTGAAGGAGAGCATGCTTCCGGAAGGCCCTGAGGAGTTAATGGTCATGTGCAAGACAGGAACAAAGACATACGGGCCATTTTCATGCCTTGTAAATTAGCTGTACTTAACAGATCAGAATTTAGTGCTGAACAAGGCAGTTTACAGAACAAGGGTGAGAACCCCAGATTGATTTTCCTTGAATGGCTTCTAAACATCATTATTCAAATTTATTTCACTACTTTTCTTGGGGGGAGATGTGGGGAGGGTAGGCTGTGTTTTTTTTGTGTGTTTGTTAATGTCTGAGGGTTGAGGTACCTCTGATGAGTCTGAAGAATTTAAGCTAATGAATACTGATCGCTGTTAGAACTTGACCCAATGGTTCTGAACAATAGACTGAGATGCTGGAGGTGAGGTGTCATTTTTCTCTGCACTGATCCTTGTCAGTAATTTCCATTCGCCTATCTACACACTTACTGGATCAATGGGCTGCTATACATTGTATGGGTATGGCTGTGTGTTCCTTGCTTGGGAGACCTCCCTGGACTTCATGTGGAAGGAGCTCGCGTCCTTCACGGACAATTAGAAGATGCCCTCGTGATCTATAGAGACTTACAGTCACCCATACCCATGAGAGCCTGTCCAACACGGTCATTTGCATGGCCAAGACTGCGTCGCTGGGCTAGCTAACCGGCCATCTGGAGGAGGAGGGCGGGCCAAATGGATTGTGGGTACTGCAGATGTGTTTAGGTGGGTAGAAAGGTACCCCCCCCCCCTTCCTGTGGTGATGTGACAGCCTTGAGGTTTGCATAACCTACGTCATTTTCAGCTGCTGCCTCCAAGTGAACTCAACTACCTTTGCTGTATTTGCGAATGTTTTTCCTACACGGGAAGAAATCTGGGATCAAATGATGACATATATGCTGGGTGAAGTTAGACGCAAATAAGCTAGTGGTCCCTTCTCCTTTGCTGGGACTCCTGTTGAGAATTCAGTGTTTTGCTCAGTCATGAGCTGAGTTTCGGTGCTGATTTAATAACTGCTGCAAACAGCATTAGTTAAGCAGAAGGCTGCTGACGCACAGGATCTCGTAACTTTCACTGTGACCTTCAGGACGGTTTCGCAGGTGTGCGTCCATGTGCCTGTGCCATGCCACATCTGTGTCTTTCCTGTGACAGCAGGTGGCACGTGTTTGAGAACGAGGGATGGCTTGACCGCGTGTCTGTGGATGAGAGAGATCGTTCCTTCAGCCTGCTGGCGAAGGGGACTGGCGTATGTGTTTGTGTAAGGGAAAGAGCGATAGCGATGTCTGTGTACTTCTCTGTGGGATCAAGTTGAGTGAGGATATGAAGGTCAGGCAATGCTGCGGATAACCCTGCGGGCCTCGCGGGATCGCACGGGGATTTATGAAGAGGCTGCCTGGCTTCTCCTTCCGTTACTCACGCCTTGAGGATTGCAGGGGTTAAGGGAGATTTACGGATCCCCTTTATCTTGTAAATTGAGGGGGAGTCGGAATGAGTGAGGAAACGCAGAAAGTCTATAAGGAAGGAATTCCTAGGGGCGCCTGCTTCTCTTATGCTGCCTTTATTGTTCACCTAATTGCTCTTTCATCACTTCTTCTGTATTTCGGAGAGCGAATTGTTACAATCATTAAAACTAATTTTCCCACCTCTTCGGGGCCACTTCTCTTCCACGAGTCGAGGTGTTCTTATTTCAGTAAAATCATGCACTTCTCGCTCAGTTCATCATGCATGAAGGTCAGCGGGTAGCATTGCGCTCGGGGAACTGACTTTAAAGATGAACAAAATCGCTCGTAGCGCAGTTCATAACCTGAACTGCTTTTGTAAATCTAATAGATGTATCCATCCGCCACTGTTTATCCAGTAAAGGGTCGTGGTTAATGGTATAAAATGTAAATAGCTAAAAATAGTAAATGTCTTTTAAATAACCTGCCAGATAAAGATCATGGCTCCTAAACAGTGTCAAAGGAAAAAGTTACATGGGTAAATTTTAATTAATATACATCAGATGTAGATCTTTAGGATTATTGGTGTAATCTCAGACTTCTTCACTTGCTAGTTCTGTATGTAATACATGTTGATTTTATACCTTTCATCTATAAAATTAGACATTTAAGGAAGCTGCATCCATCTCTGACCCTATGACAAGGCCAAGCTTGGAAAGTTGATGGTTTCACAGTTCTGACCACGGACAAACCTGAACAATTTACTCCTCCTGTTCATCAGAAGCCTTCTGTAATTACTTTTTTTCCCCATGACCTGAGACGATCAATAGGATTCGGTCTGGAAAGCATTTAAACTTAAAAGCAACCTTGTGAAAGGAAAGGACAGAATCGCTTTTGTGGGGAACATTTCTTAGCCCAAAGTGCAATGACGGCTGTGGGTATCAGCTTTCTTTTCAAGCGGCGGCTGTTTGGTAGGATTAGGATCCAGGACAGGTTTGCTTCTGGCTTTCTCTCCTCACAGAAGCATCTCATATGGTCTGATGGTCAGGGGCTTCTTTCTAGAACAACCTAGAGTGCATTAAGAGAGTTTTATGGTGGATCTGCCCCCTGGGGCAGGCGACTCGCCTCCCAAGAGCTGCGGCCAGATCGTACAACTCATGCCCTGTGGCCCCAGAAAACAATTTGTGTTTCAGAAGAACAAAAATGCCAAGTGAAATGAGAACAGGGAGCCTCAGACAATGTGAGCTGCACCTCTGATAGTGAGTGACAGAAACGCTACTGAGATCAAAGGGTGAGTTTTATTTTTTTTGTTTTTGTTTCTTTTTCTGTCTTGTCCCTCGAAATGGAAAGAAAACAGCTCCGTTGGTGCAGTGACCCAAGTCTACAAACTTGTATAAGAACCTCCATTTTCCTCAAGGTTCCTGTACAGCAGTGGTCAGGACCTCTTGGTCCACTCTGTTTTTACCCCCCTTTGGTATTTCAGAAGCTTTCTGATATGGGGTAGGGGAATCAGCAGGCAGCAAGGAGGGTGGGGGGATGGGATGGGGGGTTTCTTCCAGCAACTTTTCTTTCCTTTGTCTCTAGTCTCTGCTGCTGCCAGAAAAAGTGTGAAGGAATTCCGGAACACTCCGTCGTCCCTCGTTCCCTGACAAACACAATGGCTGCACTTTGCTACTCCATTACTCGTCTGGCACTTTCGCGTACGTGTCAGAGGCTCTCGAGAGCGTAGCGGTGCCCAGATGGAGGCTGCCGTGTAGATCGAAGCCTTTCGGATCTGTTGGCATCGCCACGGGTCCACTTTTTCGAGGAGGAGCAAAGAGTGTCTCCTTCTCTCCTTGCATGCAGGATTGAGAAGGAACAATAAACGGAGAAGCGGCCCGTGTGTCTGCGTGGGCGGCTGGGTGGGCGCCGTCGATCAGAGTCCGCATGGTGTCTGTCTGCCTCCTGGGGCTTTTCCTGTCATCCTCTTCATCAAGTCACGCTGTAGCTCAGGCTGCTATTTGGAGCTATTCGGGCCCAGCTGGTAGAAACATCACAGCGAAGCAGTCATGGCAGCGTGACGGTAACGGGCTAAGAAGGTGTAATGGTGTAGCAACGGACTAAAAAGGTGTAATGGTGTTGTAACGGGCCAAGCAGGTGTAATGGTGTAGTAGCAGCCTAAGAAGGTATAATCCTGTAGTAACAAGCCTAGAGTGTGTAATGCCATGGTGACATGATAAAAAGGTATAATGCCTTAGTAACAAGCTAAGAAGGAGTAATGTGGTAGTAATGCATTTAGAAGTTGTAATGATGTAGTAATGGGCTAGGAAGCTGTAATGCCATAGCAACCGGTTAAGATGGCATAATGCCTTAGCAACAGGCTAAGACAGTGATATGCTGTAGTACTTCTTTAAAAAGGTGTAATACCAGGGTATCTAGGCATTAGGACGCTATGCCATAATAACTGGTCAAAACTAAGAAGTGCAGCCGTAACTGAGAGATCTGGACGGTTTCCCGGAAAGAGAAACCAGCATCGTGTCACTTGTTTGGGACAGAAACTGGCACAGGTAGCTGTCTGCCTCCCCCACTTCACTTCCGCAGCCTTTAAAGAAGCATCCTGATTAACTGCGGGAAGCAGCTTCTTAATCGCAACACGCCCAGAGAGGCCTGGAACGTCACGGTCTTCAGGTTCGACCTTGTCGCTGCCGTCCACTGACTGTTTGTGGCTGCTGTCGTTTCTGTTTACTGTTGTTCTTCAGCAGCCTTTACAGATAACATCATATTTAAACTTTAAAATGTCGCATATTTCTAATCCACTTCATCTGTTCTCGTTCACCAAAGAGAAGGAACAATATATAGTGTAATTGCTTAATATACCGCGTTCATCTGCATTTGTCTGCATTCGTTCGTGGCTGTGGCATTCCGTCTCATTCAAATTCCTTCTTCAGGCAGCCCCCCAGTTATTTTTACTCTACAATTAAGTTTTAAGCAAATGTGATTATGGGGGGAAAAATTGCTTACGTTCCTCTCCAATAAACTGCATCGCATCAATTTACTGCGGGCGACACTCAGGAACTTGGAGAGGGAAATCAGACAAGGCTAATTTTCAAGGGTATGCAGTTTTAATATTGAACTGATACATGGGAGCCTCGTGCACGGCCCTGATTAAATTCCTTGAAGGTGCCGTAGCCATGAAATCACTTTATTTGCGCTGGGCTTTGACATTCAGGTTGCTGCGTCCAGCTTTTGTCCGGCGAAGAGCTTTTGTTACGATCCACCAGTGCCGGAATCCAGCCCGAGGGAGACCTGCGGCACCACTAGGCTCATAATAAGGTGCATTCAGAATGAGTCTCAGGCAGTATTCTGTATGACTGTCAGCTTTAGTGCAACTAAAACCAATATGACGGCACAAAAATATTAGCCACGAGATATGATTTGAATTGGTGAGTTTATTCCCTTCTGTCATCTAAACCATTGTTTCTAGATCCAGTCCTCGGGGACCCCCAGCCAGTCCACATTTTTGCTCCCTCCCAGCTCCCTGCCAGACAGTCCACATTTTTGCTCCTTCCTATTCCCTACCAGGAGCTGGGAGGAAGCAAAAACATGGACTGTCTGTGGGTCCCCGAGGACTGGATTGGGAGATACTGATCTAAACACTTAGCCAACACAGGATCAGGGAGGAAGACTAAAACATATACCAGGTAGCATAGAACCTGAGGCAGGGGGATGTTCAGGATCAGATGCCAGTCCATCACAGGGTGCATACATGCTCAGGGTTGACAGTTATCATGCATCTGGCATGATACTTGCTGTTACGTACATGGTACACTCGTAAAGCCTTTGCATGTGTGTGCAGACTTGTCTCGAATTGAAAATCTCACGCCAGCCAGCTGAACAATGTTTGCAGCCCTGGTTCATACGGTATTGGAAGTCTAGAGACACCAGTTCACCAAACTGTATGTCTTTAGACTGCACAGAAAAACCCGTGTAACACAGGGAGAATCTGCAAATAGATACACACACAGGCTGGGACGGGAGTCGACTGCCCTCCACACCAACCTTTTATTGCCATTTACATTTTCAAATTTGACATCAAACTTATCATTTTTGCCTCCCCTAGGCAGTCTAAGCAAATAGCAAAAGGCAAAAAGAGCATCTTAACCATTCTGAGCACAGGAACAAATGAAATAAGGCATCCGCTGCATTGTAACTGAACACTGCGAGCATCCGCTGCATCGTAACTGAACACTGCGAGCATCCGCTGCATCGTAACTGAACACTGCAAGCATCTGGAGTTGGCCTGACGTTTCAGTGCATGGAGCGTTCCTGTCGCTGTCATTACTTCAGCATCTCCTGTGCAAACCTATTTGTTTACCTCATTGCCTTGTTCCCTGAGCTGTAATCAGCTTATCCGATTCTTCCGGTGGGGCCTTTAAGTGCATGTAGGCCTTGTTAAGGCAGTATGACCCTAGACCTGCTTTATCTGATGCTTCCTGAATGGGAGCCTCATTGGTTTCCCTTTCATTTGGTCCATCACCCTATTTTAATTTGTTTTTATCTTTTTGGGTTACACTGGGGACATGGACTACTGTCTAATGGTATCTATTCTAGGGCATCAACCCTTAAGGGACATTTGCTGCTTTTCCTCCAGCTATTTGAATTGGTGAAAGTTTTACATTCAGAGCTGAAAACTTAATCAAACATTGTTCTTCATTTGCATTGCTGCTGTGGTTTCACTACCCAGTGAATCATTGAATTTGAGCAGTGTGTGCGATCTCTGGAAAAACCGTTGCTGGTATTAATTAATTGCCACCACCGGGGAAGATGTAATTCCCTTGCTCAACAAACTTTGGAATCCTTTTTAATCACAATGTCTTTCTTGTTTTTACCCTTTAGTTTGTGCAATTTCATAAAGGTCTAATTGTTTTATGAATTGTCATTGGGGCCAGTAATTATTTCATTCAATAGATGATGCCCTCTCATCTAACCACACAAAGTGACCAAAGGACAATTTATTATTATTATTATTATTATTATTATTATTTATTGCCTTCTTTTTCACGACAACCTGTTATTCATCCATCCAGCTGTTTTATTGAACTGGAATTCACCTAGGATCACTATAATCCAGAGGCAAAGCTTCACTGTATGAGGCACAGCACGGAGCAGAAATCCACCGCTGTGCACTGGAACATCCTCCTGCTCCGCCAAGTAATAATCACTCCCTCCCTCACCTGAATCACACGTGTTTGGTGTGTTGAGGACGACTCTAGGAATTTTCTAGACTTTAGCTGGCATCTCTGGCACTTTGAGACACAAGGATTCCCAGGGGGCTGATCAGCCTGCCCACTACCTGATGTGTTTGGGAGTTTTACTGTGGCAGTGCGTGTTGGGTACCTCAGTCATGGGCGCTGTACTAAGAGATCACTATGAAATCAGTTCTCACGTGGTAGCTGTAATGCACCGGGGCACGTACGTGTACGTACACTGACGTTTCACTCTGACATTCAGAAAGAGATGTCAGAGAGGGGGTACATCCCTTCGTTTCTGTAACCTCTTGTCCTATTTAGGGTCACAGGGGGTCTGGAGCCTAGGGAACAGCCCAGGATGGGGTGCCAACCTCGCCACACTCACACACTATTTGGTGAAAGCGGAGTACCCAGAGGACATGCCATGATGATATGGGGAGAACATGCAAAACCTAGCGGAGACTTGAACCTGCCAGGGCAACAGCGCCAACCACTGCGCCACCATGCCATCCCATAATAGTGGGTGAAAAAAATAAATAGGAAATATGAGTAAACAGGGGTGATACTAGGATCCCAGCGGACTGATGTACCCAGTGTCTGCTGTTAGCAGACCAATTACTGTTGGTGGGGGACACTGCTGTGGAAGGAAGACCGTCCCTGGGTCTGGTGGGACAGAGCTCACTGTCTGAGCTCTGTTTGGAAAACTCTCCATGCTAATAACCCACCATCAGGATACGGAGATGGGTTGGCGCACGTGATGGTGAGATGGGAGCCAGGAGGACTTGGAGATCAGATCTTCTTTCTAGACTCTGGCAGCAAATGGTGTGGCTATATGTGTGTCCCCATGGAGGGTGGGGACCATGTAGTGTGAAGGACTGAAGTAACAGAGTGATATTTATTACAGCAGTAAATGCTTGGTTTAATCAGCCGTGTGCCTGGTTCCCTGGGTCTGGCCGGAGGCAGATCACTCGCACCGGTGTCCAGAAAGCACAGCTTCCATCTCTCCATCCGGCTCTCTCTCTCTCTCTCTCTCTCTCTCTCTGCCTTACATTACCTGTGCTGTCGCAGCCATTGCCATCCACAATGGAGAGTGACAGTGCAACATGACGGCACGTTCAGCAGGTGTGAAAGCAGAAAAACCTTTTCATCTGGACAGACAATCCCCCACCAGCCCAAACCCCTGTTGTGAGCAGTACAAGGCTTAATCAACAGGTGGTGTTTGAAACGAATGGGTTTTGACTCCGAAGTTACCTCGTTGAATTTAATTCCTGATGCAGAAATTAGTCTTTTAAATGTGCCCGAAACGAAAGGCTTCTGAAGTTGGCCAGCAGGTAGCGTAGCGCTTTAAGGTGTACGCAGAAATGCTCTTTGTCCAAAGTCCTGGAAGTCAGCTGCCATTCTACCCTTGAAAAAGTTGTCAAAAAATAGAATATAGGATCTTCTATGGAGCTAAATCTTGTCTTCTTGCAGCCGCATTGGGCATTGGAGACATGTCATATTTTTTAGTTCGCATAAAAAAATAAATGTGATCCCCGAGTCTGCTTGGAGTATTGCTGACACATCATGCATCTCTTCCCGAGCCTCGCATCCTCAACATCAGTGAAAAGATATATGCAAAAACAAAATGTCCACTGCAATGGACATAAACGAATAGGTGGGGTTTCAGGAGGATATGGCAAGTGCAAATAAAGGAAATTGTTGGTTAAAAATTCATTGTAAACATGCATCTTCATGGTGACCACCCTCCTTTTTGCTTTTAATGGTTATGATAGTTATATACAGTGCTGGTCTTTTCAGGTCCAGAAACTACAAATCCAGACCAAGATTTTGTTTCTACCAACCAGTTGAGTACTCTTTATGCTGAACTGGTTGGTAGAAACAAAATCTTGGTCTGGATTTGTAGTTTCTGGGCCTGAAATGCCCAACACAAAGTATTTTTGATTTGGTGAGTGATTGCTTTCGCTGTACAGCTTTACAGAGCCGGGTCTGAGGACAGGTGCAGTGCTACCCGCAGTGTCCCGATCCCTGGAAGTTGCCATGTCTTCAGTATCTGCGTAGGCTGTCTTAGGGATTATCAGCTGAATTTGAGGTTCAGTGGCCGAGTCCTTTGTCGTATTCAGTAACCCGTGGTGTTGACCTGCCTGGGGCCGGCTCCCACATCTGGGTAATGGGGGAACTGGACTCGGAGAGATCGGTGTTTTTAAGCCAAAACGGAACGCCCACCAAACGATTTGCCAAGAGTTACATCGACGCTGTTGAAATGAGCTACATTAGGCAATGGTCGCCGTGGCGATGATCTCTGGCCTCACCTGCCGGGGAGGTCCGTCTCCCGGCAACGTCAGTTATCGACCGCTCAGCTTTGTCCTCCCGTGTCACTTGGGCCTCTCCTCTGAACCCTGAACTTTGAGATGTAACCTCCTGTGGTTTGTTAATCAGAGCAGCTCAGGACTGCTCTCCTCTTCTTTTTATTGGCCTTTTTGTCACTGGCTGTCACTGGTAGGTCCTGCCAGTGTGATGTCTCATTTCCAGTGGAAACGCCTGGTGTCTTCAGAGTAAGGCCTACGTCTGAAAACGGGCATCAAAACGTGGCGGATTTCAGACTGTCGTTATCTATTCTTACATTGATGTAGGAAATGCTGTAAGGTGTTTGTTCAAAGTGGCGTGTTTTTTTTGTCTTTTTACCTGCCTAATGGAGAGAGCACTTAATGAAGCATTTAATGAAGAGACTACTCCAGCAAAGGAAAGGCGTTTAAAAGAGATGAGGTGATTTATGTCCACGCCCTTCGTTTCTCATTTCCTAATGTCACCAGTCTTACATCCGCAGCTTAACAACGAGCCGCAAAACGACGCTGTTTTTTCATCACGCCCTTCAGACACAGTAGCGCACAGCTGACAGACTCTTCAGCACGAGATTTTCCAGGTTATCGCCGTGATATTGAGCCAGGAAATGACTTTGTAATTGTGTCATTTAGCAGGTTAATTACACAGTATCCCAGCCCGGGGCTGCTGTAATGAGACTGTCGTCCTGTTTGATTGAATAACACAAAAGCAAAATATACAAAAAATGAGGAGTCAATTATTTATACTAAGTCATTATTAATTTGGTTCCTTCCGTGGGAGGGCATAAGAGGCCCCTGTTTCAGAAATACAAGATAAAGGCAGTGGAGAAAGACAAACCAAACATCTACTACAGCATGACTTGGCTGACATACCTTGGCATGGAATTCTGGGTAATTTGGGGAACAGGATAACGGAAGCCGCGATCAGTCAGGGTGGGAGACAGAGGAAGGCTCATGGCTTGTTGACGAATGTTGTGTATGTGGTGTGTAAGTGTTTCCCTGTGGAGCTGTGGGCAGGTTATGAGGGCTGTGTGTGGCTGTCAGACTACAGTCATGGGAATATTATAGTCATCACTCATCGGTAAGAGCAGCCTATCCATCCGCACTCTGCTTCCCTTTGTAAACACCCAGCCACTCTCATTTCTTTTTACCTTGATTCTCTTTTTTTTTGCATTATTCTTTAATCTTTTTTGCCCTTTAGAATTAAGATGGAGGCACCTGAAGAATTTCCAGCAGCTCCTTTAGTTTTGCTAAATGTAACACTAAACCAAAAAGGTCTTGATTCTCTGCAGATATGAGCATAACATGTAATAAATCACATTAAATCTTAAATCACAGTAATGAAATGGTTTTTTTGCATGGTTACATTTCTCTTGCCTGACAGTAAGTATGTGTGAAAATTCCAAATATGTCCAAATAAAGCTGCATCTTCTGTATAACCCCTTTGGGGTTGATTTTAGCTGTTCTTGATTAAATTTGTGTTTTCTTAAACACACACACACACACACACACACACACAAAACAAACACAAACCTATTGAGATCATCTGTTGGGTCGGTACGCCTGGTTACAGTATTTTAAGTTCTGGTGTTTTTTTAACCGCGTGTATTGGGAGTATTTTTGAAGCAGATTTATAACAACTTCATATCTCCCCTCATCCATTTTTTAATGCTCCAGTCTCTGGCTGTTTAAGGGGCAGCTGCTAGCAGCTCGTCAGATAGACGTCTGTCTTTAATTAAAGACGTCAGCTGGATGAAACAGAGAAGCGCATGTAATTATGTATATATAGCATGTACATAAAGAAAGGTGCGGGCTAACAATCAGCGCAGTGGGGGAAATGGCCGAGCAGACCTCGACAGCCAAAACAATGCTTTAGTTTAGTTGATTATAGATATTTTTGAAGTAGGAAAAGGCTGATCAGTATGTGTGTTTCAATTACCGTAAATAATGTAGAGTAACACAGTCTTTCTGGGAAAGGGTTGTGTTAAAAGACGGAGGCTAATCCCGAAAGGGAATGGTATCATGAGATATTTATGTTTGCTAGTCAGTAGAAAGAAAAATGCGGAAAATTGATTGTGGTTGTACAAGCTGATCTTAATGTAATGCGGCTTGTTGTGGGATGTAAATTAGTGTGCTGGCAGGACAAACATTATTCAGAAGCCTTATCAAGGAACAGATAACGGAGCTTGTTTTTCAAAAGGTCAAACAGTAATACATTCATCAAGCGACGGTGAGTTTGGTATGTCCAGCGCTTCTCCAGATGCCCTCATTAATTATTTGTGTCAGTGTTTTTAGTTTTAAAGGGACCATATAGGGGTTTTTACATCCAATTACTACATAATTATTGTAATAAGATAGCTGATGTAAGTGTTTGATTTTGTATTCAATCTATGTATTTCATTTTGAGAATTGAAAAAATTTGGAGAAAAAAATTGTGTTGCATGTGATTAATGGCAGAGGAAGTTGAGACCTGCTTGCCTTCACCTTCAATGTCTGTTCTGATGTTGAATTTGTTAATTGTGGAAACCAGGCTAAGTAGTGGATGACATCACAGAGGCCTTCCATGTTTAACAATACGCTTTTATTTTGTTACTAAACTCTGCATTATACGGGAATATTCGCATCTGATTTGGTATCTGATTTGGTATCTGATTTGGAATGAAAATAAACAAGGAGTTTAGGTGTCTGTATTTAGGGAGAAGACAGGTGGCCTTTACGAAGCGGAGTTACTGGCTTATCGGGGTAACTTGTCGGATTTAAACCCCAGTAACCCTGCTTCGTAGTACAGGCCAAGGGTCCAGGTGTGTGCGTATGCTTTTGTTTAGCTGATGTTTTACTATGCAGAGAATCCTTACAAATGCGCTAAACTGATCGCAAAAATGAGGAGCAGATTAACGCTTTGAGAAAAACACGGCAAGACTGATTTCATCAAATCAAAATGCACTCACGCTTTTTGACAAATTTAAGCTAGGATGGAAATATTTCAAAAGCCTTACTGTCCTATTTTAAAAACATTTCAAAAGTCAGTCAGGGCTTCCATTTAAATAATGTTAGGTAATGCCTTGCATTAACTGCACCTTCATAATACATTCATAGGACATTCATAAGCAGCATGTAAGTATATCTTAACATCTGAACATATCTAAGCAGCTTAAATATACATTAATAACAATCATTATATGATAATAATAAACATTATAATTGTATAATGCTTGTTATTAATGTATATTAAAGCTGTTAGGATGTTAAGGTATACTTACATGCTGCTTATGAATGCATTATGAAGGTGCATTGAATGTTCTACGACTGCTTTAAAAAGGCATTATGAAGGTCCAGTTACTGCAAGGTGATACTTAATGTTCCTGCAGTGGCCTTGAACTCATCCTCACCTACTCCTACTGTCCCCTCATCTGACGGCCAGTAGTGTCCAGTGACAAACTGCATGTGGCTGGGGATGGGGCTGGTGATGTGTCTGCTGTAACACTCCAGCATGCAGCTGAGTGCCTAGGGGAGGGGGCAGGACCCCCGCTCTGTATCCCATTGGTTGGGAGTATGAATATTAATGACAGTATGTGGCAATTTGCTCACCAGGTCCCACACTGATCACTTACAAATACGTTTAAAGCTTGTATGTCTGAGAGGCTATAAAATATTCATTTTGAGTTGTGCTGGTATTAGAGCGTTAGATCCTGTTGTAGAGAAGAGTGCTGGACTGGTGAGGGCACAGTGACCTCATTCTTACTCAGGAATTCCCCAAAAAGACACACAGGAGCACAGGAAAGGGAACTGGCCCTCTGTGGCTCCCAGAGCAGTCTTGTCTAATATCAGGACACTCACAGAACAGTCCAAGTCTTTGTATAAAGTGAGAGAGCACTTGCTTTCATACAGACCTTTAGTGCTTTTTCATGGCTGCACCTGTACTGAAGCTATTCGATTACATTTAGGAAATGATTTTGAAGTTCTTCAGTGGTAAAACAGTCAGACCACTCTTGGGACTCGAACCGGCGACATTCCAGTCACACCCGTGATCCTCTGTCCATGACTCCACCTAGCATTTCTGCTAAATGATTGGAGGGGGTGCAGGAGACCAATAAGCCAAATTTGAGTTTACTTAGAGGATGTTTGATGTGTGGAGCTGATTTTTCAGGTCTTGATGCTCATGTTTGATGTGTTCTAAAATGAATTTCTTGGGTCTTTTTGTGTCACGGTTGCCTGACAGTGACTCTTCAACCCTCCCGCACCCACTGGGTTTAAATGGGCATTAGGGCCGGACTCCTGCCCTCTTACACGCCTCCTGGTATTGCTCGCACCATCCGGGCAGCAGCAGCATTATTGCTGTTTACACGCCTCTCTGTGTATAACCCGCTTATTCACTAGGCTTAATATAGACCTCCAACCCAGGCCTTCAGACCCCCAGAAGCACATTTCAGATATGAGATCTGTAAAGGGCAGGATTATATCCCAGCAGGTTTTCTGTTGTGCTCTGATACATTAAAATCTCAGTGTTACATCTCATGCTTAATTTTATTCTTGATATTGATGCCTTATTTGTGTGTCAATCCTATTCTGTTTTATCCATCTATAAACCCTTACATAGGAATACATTTCACTCTTTCTTTTCATTGATGGCTCCTACTATAGTTATCAAAATTAACAAAATGGAGGCTTTTGTGTTTGATTGTCGCTTCCCCGTCTGCTGACAAACTTACGGTAAACTTTTTAATGGGCCCTTTTATCTCCTGCTCTTCTATATGTGGCGCCCCCTGGAGGTTCCCCCCAGACCCCTGACTCAGGCTTACAGGTTGTGTGTGTGTTTGCTGCAGCCCACTCAGCCAGGGAAAGCTGCCCTTTGTCCTCCAAGAGGAGCCGCTGGGCTCGCTGTGCTCTGCATTCTGAGCACTTTCCCTTTGAAGAAATGAGATAAATAGATTATCGACCTGCATAAACCCCGACTGGCTTATCTGTTAGGACTCCCGACCGCGCCACACGCACTCCTCTCCTACCCAGCACACACACACGCACCCACGCACCCAGAGAGCAGGCCCCGCCGCACTGACACGCACCCCAAAGACACCTGCTGTTAATGCTTGCTCCAGACTGCCAGCTGAATATCAATGATAGGCTTTTCCTTCACGGGCACTAGACTCCTTTAACACAGCAGGGTGTGTCCGTCGACGTGGTTGCTGGCGGTTACGCCACGCTGGGTTTTGCTTGATTCACTGCCCCCCCGACCGCCCCTTGACCTCTGCCCTGCCCTTTGGAAAGGTCAGCTGATTCCCCTTAAAGGCGAGGAGCGGAGGGCCGCATCGTTCATGCTGCTATCGATTGGACAGGCATCCATCTCGGGCTAAAGCATGGTCGCTAGCTGGGATGGCATTCCCTCTCTCAATTAGCCGGTTGCTCTCTCCTCAACATGGAAATGACACTGTCTGGTACAAGCAAAGGCAGAACTTTGGGCTTATGGGAGTTAAACTTGCACAAAAATGTTCTCAGGGAAGAATGAAAAATGAGTGTTTTGAAGAGATAGCCAATCGGATTACAGTGGAGGTGGGTCTAAGCAACTAGAGGAAGCAGCGCAAACCAATCAAATGCCTTGGTCTGCCTCCTCTGGTTGCTTGGATTTGCCTCCTCTAGAATCTGATTGGTTATCTCACTGGACCAGTCATTTTTCATTCTGTACTCAGAACATTTTTGTGTAAGTAAAACTACCACGAGCTAGATTTGGGCACGGATGGTATTGTGTGTTTAAGGAATGGGAGGGTCAGGGCTGATGTTGAAACTAAACACATGCCCTTGGGTGTGTGTGCCTGGTGCCCGTGTTAGAAGCCTGACAAGTGATGGGTGTCCAAGGGGTTGCAGTAGCCTTTTGAAAGGGTGGGGGGGCATCTAGAGTCAAAGTTTTTAAATGAGGGAAGGGCTAGACCTTGAGTCAGCAGAAACAGTAACAAGAGATTATTGGCCGTGAAAGTTAATTGAACGTGTCTGATGGTTTGTGGGAATGAGCTGTGCTGTTGATTTTCTTTCTGTTTTCTGCGAGACTGTTTGGGGGGGGAGGGAGGCAGTGGAGGATGGCTTTGAGCTAGCGAAGGTCACATCTCTGTTCTTGTGTGCAGTCATGTGACCAGCCTGCAGACATCGGGATACTTAAATTGTGTTGAAAGAGCCAAATTGACTTTGTAGTAAGAAAACATCTCACTTTTATGGTCTCCAGACTCTCTGTAAAATGTGACCGGTGTCATAGAGCCATTAGCTTGTAAGCATTTTATTGCACCTAAAGGGCCTCTTTGTGGGTGGTTAGCCGACATTATCTGAGCATCTCATGATTTTGATGCTCATAATGGGCTTATGGACTTTGATGTGGAAGGTGACATTCCAGCTGTAAATCTCATTCTCTCCTTCACTGGGTGAACTGAGAGCTACACCGTCGCTTCTGGAGCGAGGATGACGAGAAACCTACCAAACAGTGATGCTTTTAAACCAGTGGTTTAAACCAGTGGACCACTGGCTTGGTCTCAGAACCCACGTGGTCATTAAGTCACAACCCAAATTTCTAAAATATGGCTGGAATGAGGGATGTGTTGGCAGTAAAGTTTGCCAGGCGTAAAACAGGGCCGTAACATAATTTGGTAACACTATGGTGTATTATGAAGACTGCTTTAAATGAAGTGTTACCAATATATTTTTTTAACCACACACTCCGCGACCCACTGAAAATGGTTCCGTGACCCAGTTTCGGATCGCGATTCATTAGGTGAGAGACCATGTTTTAAACTGCATTTAACTGCTTTTCATGTAGGGTGTTAATTTATTCATGTCTCATTATCCATCTCGGACACTTTGTCTAAGTTTGACGTATGTCTCAGAGTTTCTGCTTGTGAGTCTTTTCCTTAAGTGTCTTGCTGTAATCCGTAGGGTTTTCTGGTAGGAAGTCCAGTGAAAGTGTCTGTGAGATTCTACAGAATGTTCCTCCTCAGGTTAGACCATTGGGCAAGATCTGGGGCGGATTAATGAACAGGTTTGCCTGGGCTGCAGACTCAGAGTGAGCAGAGGGCCCCTATTGGCCATATAGTTTTTTTATTACTATTTTTGTAAAGTGATCCTTTATTGGTGGTTTGAGTTGGTGATTGGTTAAAGCTGAAAAGGGAGAGCAGTTCTAAATGTATCTTTTTTTTGGCACACTTTTAATACTGTTGTATATTCTCTGGCAAGCATATGCATATGTTTCTTGGATTTTATGAGCCCGATCAAGGAAAGCATGGAGAATGGCAAGAACTTGTTTTATATTCTATTGGAATTTGGCCCTTTCTGTAAAGTTGTCTATGATCTGTGGCAGGACTCTTCAAATTTAGACCTTGATTCCAAATCCAGGCCTTGTTTTCAGTTCTCCCAGGTAGTTAGTTCAATAATTACTGATTCTGATTGGCTGGAGGCTTCACACCTGGCTCACAGGTAAAGGAAGGTTGGAAAATCAGCAGTGCTTGGACCTTACGGACTGTGATTTGGATAGCCCTGGTGTATTTGGTAAGTGTGTCTTTAGGGCACGTTGTGGATGCAGTTGACACACACTGGATCAAAATGTGATGTTTTAAGGTTACCGCTATTGAGATGCTTTTATTCACTAAGTTCTCTGTTGTACTCTTTCTGGTTGCTGCATATGACTGATGTGAAAGTGTAAGCTTGCTGGTTTGTTGTTCTTCTGATGTGATTTCTCTCGTTTGATACAGTGTCACGTTCTCTTTGAAATTATTTTATAGTGAATAATATTTAATAGTTTTTTAGTCTATTGATGTATCGTTTTAGGTAGTGGGGGCACCTGGAGGAACTCATTAATCCACCACCAGAGAAGACGGAACATTTTGTGGGGCTAATTAGGGAGAGGCGTGGCTCTGTGGGTCCGAAGGTTGTGAATGGGATCAGAAGGTCAAGGGTTCAAATCCTAAGGTCAGCAGAGTGATTTCATTCATTGGGTCCTTCAGTAAGGCCCTTAATGCCCAATCGTACCAGGCATTGTCTGACCCTGCTTTCTCTATTGTATGTATACTTTGGATAAAATAATCTGCTAAATTAAAAAAAAAAAAAAAAAAGGTGATGATGCCATTGCATTTCTGGGCGAGAGCGGGGAGAGGTTAGTGTGTCCCCCCGTTGAAGATTCTCCTTTATTGTTACCATGGTGTCACTTCCTCTGAGTAGCTGAGAATATCAGCACAGAAGCTACAGTAATATGTAGGCTGGATCGCCCCCCCCTCCCCTCCCCATTCATTCACCTCATGGCTGCTGAAGCTTTAAAAAGGTCAAGCCGAGTGTATTTAATGGGAGGACAAACACCGGACATCTCTATTATGGCTGGCTTTACGATGCCTCTCAGCCAGCACCTTTGAAGCGCTTTGGCTAATCTCGGTGCTTGCGTAGTGCTGAACGCACTCATGCCCTCGCAGACGGCACAGTGCATCGATTCCCACTCGTATAAAATCTCCACGGCGCTCCTCTATCCTGGGGCTTAACAAGAGAGGCATGACTGCCTGAAGTACCTGCCTCGCATTCTGTATCTTCCCAGGAGAGAAAACTGTGGCTTTGGGGTGGGTAGACTCGGGATAAGGATAGTGCTACAGGAATGCTTAATGTCTGCACCTCTCCCACAGAATCTGCAGCTTTGGAATCTAATCTGACATGGCTTTTGTCCAATTCTGAAATACAGAAGTATGTTATTTACATTTACGTTTACATATTTAGAGGATGCTTTTATCCAACGTCACATATATGTGAGGAAAACTGCACACTGCAAACATTCATGCTGTCAAAGAGTCGATTACACATAAGTGCAGCTAGGTTGGGCTTCCAATGAATGCTCAGTTCCAAACATAAGCAGTACTGGAGCAGGAGCGAACCATCAGCTACACAACCTCACATAAACTACACAGCAACTTTTAACAAAGTGGGAACCTAATAAGATCATTTAAGTGCCAGAAGTGCAACATAACAGCATTCAAAGAACATAAAGAGGGAGCAGGTTAGTAAAGGAATCCATAGAACATATGGGTCTTAAGGTGTTATATTCATTCGAAATATGTGGAAGACGCTTCAAAACATAAAACAGCCTTTACGATTAACCCTAAATCAAAGCTTTCTCAGCTCAAGACATCGGATGATTTATTTCGTATCGACAAAACAATTACGAGCTCCAGTTAATTTGAGTAATAAAATCAGGACATTGACCTTTGGTCTTTTCATTACCCATTAGTTTCATCAAGCGTCACGGCCTCCCTTGATGAACGAGGAAGCGCGAGATGTCAGCCAGTCCCCCGGGGAGAGGTGCCAGCTGGTCTGGGAGGTGTAAGAAAATGCGGGGGGTGTTAAACAGAGAGCTGAAAGATGGCTGGTAAATGCAGGTGACCCAGTGACCTCCCAGGGGACATGGTGTATGCATCTGTGCATGTTTGTGTTTATGATGATTCCCAGTTTGTGTCATTTATCGCGTGTGGCCTTTAGGTCATGTGGGAGCGTTAATCCTAAATTTAAATGCCATGCTTGTTTTAAAAATATTTATAGTGTCCAGGGTGGTGGTTTCTGGGCGTCCTGCGGAATTAAACCTCCAGGCGCCTGGAGATTATAGCCACCTGGAGCCGTATTATGGGATAGAGAGGATTGGCACAGGGGAGAGACACAGGTATTACGGCTCATGCTTCTATTCACCATATGATACGTTCATCATAAACATCCATTTAACTTTTAATTGGTGGGCTACTTCACAATAGCCTGTGTTTTTCATAAAAGTCAACGTTCCAGACATTCCAGAAAAAGCTCTTTTCTGCCTGTTGATGTGGCTGTGCTAAAGAGGCAGTGATACCTGTCCCTTGTATACCACCGGTGTCTGTGACTGTGGCCATTTGCATATTCATCATTTTGTCCTCCTCCTCATACTTGAGTCCCTCTCGCCTGCACACAGGAAATCGCTGCTCGCTGAGTGACTGAAGGGAGATGCGTCGTGTCAGAGACAAACGGCTCTCGCTGAAAAACACGAGCGCGGACGGGCGTCTGCGGGGAATGGCGCGGCGCCATCTGCCCGCACATCTGTGATGCTGGCACCTCGTGTCTTTCCTGGACAGCCTGCAGCCCGGCGGGTAAGCCAGCAGATCACGCTGAGCCTCCGAGGGCCAGCTAGCTGGGTGAAGCACCAGCTTTTACCACAGAACAGAGGGCTGGTTAGCCAGGTGAACCATCATTTAGTAAAACACAACAGAGGGTTGGTTAGTTGGGGGAACCACCAGCTTTTTCAACACCTAAAAGAGCTGGTTAGTCTGGTAAACCACCATCTTTTACAGCATTGAAGAGAATTAACTAGCCTGGTATGCAACCAGATCTTACAGAACTACAGAACAGGATGCTTATTTGGTATTTGTAACTCATGTTTCACATGGATTATGTCCTAGATGCCTTTCTTATACATTAGAAAAGTAGAAGCTTTTGTGGGCCCCCCTACCCACAATGCTCAGCTTTTCCCAACATGCACTGCTCCGTGGTTAGGTTTATAAGGGATGGGCCTGCTGGGGGGTGGTTGGCCAGTGAAAGGATATTTTCTTCTCATTGGTGATCCTTCCAGCTGCTGTTCTCGAACGAAAAAAGCGCGTAGAGAGAGAGGCGCAATTAACGGCTGCCACCTCCCACGCACCCCTGTATGTCTGCCTCGTACTGCCCCCTGTCTCTCCTCGCATTTGAGGCGTGATGCAATATTAATGAAAGCAGCAGGCACAGTGTAGGCCAGGCCTTCATTACAATGCCACGGAGAAGCCAGAAAAAGCAAAACAAATGGCATCCAGAGGCATTAGCATTTTAACAGCATGGTTGCGGTCCGTGCGCCCCACTGCTTGCTTTCCTCTGTCCGTTCCTGCTGGAAGCTGTAACGGAAGACGGACCGCGTGACAATCTCGGAGTCTCATTCTCACACCACTCTTTCTCCACGCGACACGATTACTGTGCAAACATGTCTGTGGGAGCGTGGGGGTCATGTCATTACAAGCCCCGCTCTCGCCTTGCTCTCATCATTTCTGCACACAGCTGGACAGGTGGAAACCTCATGAGTGATTTTTCAGTTACTTGACTTGAATTAATGAAAAGAAACGTTTGAAAATGGAAGGCTGTTTTTGTTTTTAATTATTTCCTGTTGTTTTACGTAAAAGTACTCTTAGGTTAAATTTTTTTGGGGGGCCCTGCAAGACATACGGAAAGGGAGTCAAATAAGAACCACGCAGAAACGGACCTCTTCCGTCTCCTCCCGAACATCAGGTGGTCTTTAGCAGCAGGACACGCGTGAAGCTATTACGGGATCGCAAACACAACCTCAGCCTGTAGAAATGCGTGCACGGTGTATGCTGTCTTTGCCAGAGAATCGCTAAGGTTATTGTGATACACAGAATAAATAATTAAGCAAAAAAAAATAAAAAATACTGAATCTCTATGCGACTCTGATTCAGAAAATAATACTTTGTGCCTTTTGTGTAGTTACACGTTGTGGTATGTAAGTAGCCTGCACACATTGTGATTATACATGAATGCTCTACTAGGCTGCTGTAAGAGGCAATTTCGGTCCGAGGAACACGAATCGCGATGCGAACGATTCTTGGAAACGAAATAGCAGCAACTCCACAGACATTGCTGCGGGGGGCGTGATGGGAGGCAGGGCGCCGTTCACGCGTGGTTGGGAGCACTGGTTGGGAGCCGTGCGAACGGCATGGGAAAACGGAGGAGCCCCACGCTGGAGACACGGGCTGTCTGTTACTAAAAGAGTCTTAGTAGGACGATGTGATCCGTAAGAATTACTGTCAGGCGCTAACTGACTGTAATTTAGTGAAGCGACAGTTTACTTCGGCGGCTCCAACATCCCGCTTTGAAGTAATATTTTTAATTCCGCGATTGCAGAGCGATGTTTTGCCCGCAGCTTAAAAAAACAAATTTGATTTGGGGAAATTGGAGAGAGTGTGAGGCGGGAGATGTGTTTTTAATGGAGAAATGTCACATCTCCATGTTCTGTCAGCGCTTTGTTTTATCTGTGGCTTTATTGTTTCCGCTGTCCCGCGGAATTATGGGACGTCTGACGGCTCTGTCGCTGTGCTGTTTGCCGGTAGCGTTGTTGTCCCCGTGTCATGCCCGCGCAACTGAAATAGACCAAATTAAGACAGGGAGAAAGCGAGAGGTTTATTTGAACTTATTCTTCAGTGTCCCGGCCGGCGGCTCTGGGCGTCGCCCGGCTGAATGACACGTCTCCTTCGTCTCCCCCCCAGCTCTGCGTGGCCTTTAATAGGGAGACGGTCCAATAGACATGGAGCCAAAGACAGCACGTGAGCGTGTGATGACTGGCTGTCTCGGTGATGGTGGGTTTGATCTCCCTCTTCAGTCAGCCCGTCCTACTACCCGCCTCCGTCATAATCCTCGACTATGAAGTAACTGTGTGGGCGTTCATGTGCCCTTTCGAAACACGCCTGTCTAGAGGAGATCCAGCATCTTGTCTGCCTTCTGAACATATTTACTATTTATGTTTTTTTTTTTCTTCTTCCATGCATGTAACTAAGTATAGCAGAGTGAGGGTAACTGGTTCTTAGCAAGCTAACAGTGTCTGCTGTCTCCCCTGTACCAACTTGCTGGGCAGGACGCTCTGTGTTTCATGGAAGGGAAGGATGAAGGAAGAGGGAGGAAGACAGACCTTACAGGCCCCTAGGGTTAGGGATTGGGGCAGCCTCAGTACAGCTGTGGTGAGACCCTCATAGGCCACACCCTCCACCTGGCGTTCCCTTATTCGTTTCTGGCTGTATTTCACTGTGGTTACCATGGAGACCTTGGCTCCGCCCCACCCCGGCCTTGTGCCCCTTCAGATGTGAGCAGGCAGACTGGCATGAAGCAGACCTCCTGGTTTGTGGTCTCCATGGAAGCGCAGCCTCGATCCATCGCTCACTTCCCCTTTCTCTTTATGTCTGCACATGAGAGGCTGCTGTCTGGCTTCTTTTTTTTTTTCCAAAGACAGTACAGGAATAGAACTCTTTGTTGAACATCCATCCATCCATCCATCTTCCATATCGCTTATCCAGAACAGGGTCTTTAAGATCTTTGTCAAACATTACAACTGGTATGCATTGCTGTAGGATGATATAAATATGGATATATAAGAATGAATGTTCACTAGTATAACAATTCATTTATAATGCATAATCACACCCAGGCAGAGAAAAAGAACAGGCCAGCATGAACTGCAAAGATATCATTTTAAGTGTCTTTGATAGTTTTAAATAAAATATTGCTAAATAAATGTTTAAAATGCTTTTGCTCAGTCAACACAGTCTGTGTGGTAGGATTTGTACCTTTTGTCAGCGAGATGTGTGGAGTGGGCATTGATTGCAGCGTAATGAAGGAGTTCGGAGCACAGATTGGCCTGTTTAAGACGGTGATCAATACAGATTTTCCGGCTGTTTCAGGAGAGATAGCATCAATTAACTCAAATGTGGCCGAGGGGCTTTACACAGATGATAGCATCAGGCCGATCCGTCGTACGTCAGTCTGTTCCTGTTCCCTGTCCTCGTGCCCGTCCCTCTGTCACGCGTGTCTTTATGGATGCCTTGTTTGTTGGCCATGTCTATGTCGGTTGCTGCAGCTGTCTGTCTTCTGCGCATACTGTCCATTTGTCCTCCTGTCTTCCTGTCTGTCCACTGCTCCCGCTGTACATTTGTCTCACTGCGTGTATTAATCAGTACATCTGTCCTTTACTTACAGGTCAAGGTGGTCCAGCCAGATAAAAGAGAGAGAGGGGATGTGTGTGTGTGTGTGTGGGGGGGTGTTGTTCCCAGTGGTTTGCAGAGGGAAAGTGGCTAGGTAGTCGTTTATTTTAACTGCGAATCGACAGGCCCATGATGAGACCACGCCCCCCCCCCCCCACCCCCGGTTAAAAATAACTCCCCTCACTCTTTCAGTCAACTTTCACTTAGGCCAGGCGGCAGAGCGATGATTTGTAGTGGAACAATGCGTCTGTCCTTGGACGTTTGATCAGAGGAATTGTGATAAGATCTGGCCAAATCAATCTGTCCCCATATTTCTGAGCCGAGCGTTCGGTGGCTCTCTGATTGTCCCTGTCGGGCTGCGTGATGATCAGGTGGGATATGTGGAGTAACCTCCAGGTGTCCTCAGTGGCTTCCAGACCAGACCTCGGCCTCAGAGGGGACCGATATGAACAGTGCTACAGCCGCAATTTGGCACAGTATCAAGGAGTTGATCGTGGTCCAAAGAGCAAGCAGAGGTCTGTTCTCTCAGGAGTATCGTGAATGCGGCCATGCGTGGGTGTGGCCAGTGGAGCCTGTAAAGCATGTCTCAAGACTTGGGCTCTGGTTCCACAATCCAACAAGATGCATCCTCAGTCAGTGCTGTCCGATATTAATGGGTAATGCTCAGTGTGACTCTTCATCCCGGGTCTCGAGGCAGCACACGAGCGTGCGGCGACTCCTAGCTCTCCTTTGCCTAGTTTTGTTGTGTATTTAGTATACAATGACAATAAAGCTTCTATTCTATTCATTGTTTTGCCTCTTGGGTTTTTAATGAGGGTCTTGTTTGCACCCATTCAGCGACCATCAGAGTACTACTTTGGTCCACCTGTGCAAATGTGCAATATGCACAACAACGTTGGAATGCTACATTTCACATATCTCATCTTTTCTGCTTTGAGGTATGCACAACTGAGAGCAAAGGCTTGGGTTCGAGCATAGGGCCATCCAGTTATCAGGCATCCCTGAAGCTTTTTTTGGGAAAAGGGGCCTTGCTCGATGGCCCAACAGACATGGGACTATCATGGAACAGGACTCAAACCAGCAATCTTCTGATTATGAGGGCGGAGGCTTACCTTGCTGAATGGCCCACCACTCGATGTCATTTAAAATACATGTCTGGCCCTGTTCAGTTTGTTTTGAATTATATAAGTCTTCGCTGTTGAGAAGTTATTGAACGAACACTTATCTGAGATTTGCTATTAGGGATGACTAACTGACAAAGTTTGCAGTCATGTAAAGTCAATACTTATTGTAGATGAAAAGAAAACATTTTGTTGAAAACACACACAGTAATAAAGCTGGTCTTGCTTTTAGGTGGGCAGGGTCTGTGGAAGATTAAAGGACAAATAAGCCATCAGCCAGACAGGCATGCGTAGGAACACCTGTGTGGCTGATAGACAAACACACACAGACAGGTACAATGAGACGGGAAGACTGCATGTGGCGCTGTTATCCATTTTAACAGCCAATCAGAGTGAGGAAGCAAGGATTTGGGATGCTTCATGACCATTAGGTCATCTCTGGCTGATTATTGGGCAACAATTAGCACCACTTGGGTAAGGGCAAAGGTCGAGGGGCACCTGGAGCACATCCCATCTGTGTTCCCCTGGGAAGCAGGGAGGCCTGCTCTCTCTGGTGACACTCCATGGCGCCCCCTTATCTACATTCATTAATGCCACTTAAGTCATTAAACAATTGCTGTAGTGTGCAAACAGCAGGGTGAGAGTGTATTGAGCCAAGCCAGTGTAAAGAAGGGTAGGATGGGTTTAGCTGATGGGTATGCTTGGAGTAGATAGTGGCGATGGAGGTAGTTTTTGGGGGAAGGGTCAGCTGGTGGAGATGGAGACTCATACCCCCCATATGAAGAAATAAGGTTGGGTGGGGGCTATTGAATGTGTTAATGATGTATACATGGTTCTCCATCGACTGGTGCTCCATTCTTCCAGTCTCCCAGGAGTTACATCCCCTTCCAGTTCATCCAGTAAGGACCAGTTCAACAAGCATCATTAATCATTTGGCCGCACAGCAGATGCTCTTTTCCGAAAGGATTGGCACAGTGTGGAATGAAGCGCTTTTTACCCACCTATGCAACTTTTCAGGTCAAGTATCTCACTCTGGGGAGAAGCAGCTGCTCTCCTACAGAAATTCCAACCAGCATCCCGATTGTTAACCACTTCATTCCCTCCGTAGCCTAATCTCTTTTTAACTTATAGGTTTCATGTGTGTTTTTTTTGCATATTTGTAATCTTTTGCTGTGCATGTGAGTGTGCGTCTGTGCATTTTCTGAACGGAGGGATGAGCGCGATGAAGACCAAAAGGGGTAGACCGTCAAAAGGGATATGGAGGGACAACAGAAAGAGATAGAGAGCGTGATAGACGGCGAGAGTGTGGGAGGGAGCGGCTGAGATAAGGAGGAGCAGCGGATGAGGGGATTGGAGGTGAGATGAGATTGGTGAGGTCAGCACCCTCCACGGCACAACGAGCTGGCCTCATTCCTATTCCACACACACCGACCGGTGTCCTCACAAGGACAGAAACCAGGGCGTGTGTGTGTATTTCAGGCACCAGTGTTACTCCTGTCCCCGGCACACACAACTCGGTCCAATTCATTCTGTCAGTTGCACCGCTGATGCTTAATCAGAATCAGAATCTTAATTGCTACACAACCAAGGTTGGTGGAAATTTGTTTTGCACAGGTTGCTACTGTTGCAGACACGACAAAAGACAACTAACAATTAAGACATAAAGCAGTCTGAGAATAAATACAAGACGCACAATACAAAAAGGAGAGGCATAATATCACGGCGTGGGGAGTTTCTCATTCACTATGTATTTTTACATTTAATTTTTTTAACAGACACTTCAATGCAAAGCAAAATACAATTGAGACAGCAGGTTCAGACAATCCCTGGAGCAATTGAGGGTTAAGGACCCAAAAGGTAAAAAACAATTGCTGATGACCTTGAGATTGAAACCTGTGACCAGTTGATTACTGACACAGCCTCCTAACTTGATGAGCCACACATAACCCTCCTTTTTTCTTCTTTTCCTTTTGAGTGCTGATTCCTAGCTTATGCCTCATGCATTCATGCATGTCTGAGTGATACAGCCAGGAACCTTGGCTTGTGGCCCCCTTCCCAGCCCCAGTCTCGTACTCTGCCAGGTCCGCGGTGGCTTGATGACCGGCAGAATCAATTAGCCTTCTGCCTAAGTCTGCTGGTTGCCCAGGAGTTTTACTCACACCCTCGATTTTCTGCCACTTTTTCTGGTTTTGTGATTGCTTCCTGGATGTTTTTCTGATGAGTGCTTCATTACATGAATAAATAATTGACAGGTTTATCATGAGTTGTGTTACATTGACATAGTATTGTTTGGAAGTAGTGATCTACTGTACTGTGCAAAAGTCCTAGGTGGTCAAATGATCTCAATATCTGTGTAAAACTATGATTTTAGGCCTGTCAGAGTGTTAGCTATATCAAAACCCCCGTTTTCGCAGAAACCATCCTATATTTTAATGTATTTTTTGACTCACACACCTTGTTTGGCTAAGCAATGCTTCATTGAATCATTAAAATCAATTAAGTTAAATTAATTTAGCTGGTTGTGAAATTTAACAATTACCTGGAATGGCTGAGGTGCCCCTGAGGAGAGGTTTGGGAACCAAAGCGGTGTCCATCTAGCCACCCAGCAAGAAATCAGAGACATTTTGAAGAACGGAAGAAATTCTTGTTATTTTTTATTGTGATATATGTCTCTTAGTGTCTCTGTGTTTATTATATGACTCTTTGTGTTCCTCTCTCTACATGCCTTAATGCAATCTTATCCGCAAAAGGCTGCTGTGTATGTGGGTTTTCGCTGCAACTCCCTAATTAGATTACTAATTAGAGGACTGATTGGCTGAAGAGTCCTCACACCTAGGTTTGAACAGCTGACCTACAGGTTATCTCAAAAACCTGCATACACACCGGCCCTTTGCGGGTAAGATTGGCCACCCCTACCTTAGTGTCTCTGTGTTTATATGACTCTCTGTTCCTCTCTGTCCTTATATGTGTTTCTGGTACTTTCTCTGTGTTCCTTGCTATTTCTCTCAGCCCTGACACACATGTTTACTGGACCAGATTAATACACTGCGAACGGAAGCAGCCACCAGCACCGCTGCCATCTTTAAATTCTCATCCTTTTATCATTTTCCTCCTTTCATCAGTCTGTCCTCTTTTGAATAACCCTTCTTTGAGCCTGGCTTGCAGCGATTCACGCTGAGGCTGGGGCTGGGGCTGCCTGCCTGGGGTGCCCCCCCCAGGACGGAATGCTAGGTCATTCCAGGGCAGGCAAATACAAGTATGCTCACACAGTCAGCCGCTATAGGGGCAGTTTATAGTCTGCAATTGAACTTGAACTGCCTGTCTTTGAACTGTCGAGAGGGCAGCTACATGAACACAGGGAGAACACGTAAAGCCTGTTCTGTCTCTGTCTTTCAGCCACAATTTCTTTGTCTTTGATCCATTGTGATTGTGATTCCTTACTGTCTTTGATCCATTATTTATTTTGTTTCTGATAATCAGAGCAGTGCCTCCGTCCAGCTCGTCCACTTGTTGAGTGTCGCGCTTGAAGAATGGGAGTGATTTCCATGTAAATCGCTTCGGATCATTCGCTCCCACTTGCAGATGTTTCTTTTCTGCTTCTCCGGGGATGAGAAATGAGTTTGAGCTGGACTGGAGAGGAGGCGCGGGGAGGGGGGGACCATAGATTGGATGTGATTGCGCTCTCTCAGAAAGTCTTGCAGAGTGCCTGGGTGATGCGTGACACATTTAAAGAGCTCAGTCAGGTGCCCCAGTCCATGCTGGCCTTGCTAAGCCCCCGAGAAGAGTAGAAAATGAGAGAAGCACAAAATTAAGAAGAAATTTAGGATTCATGGGGCATCTCCATATAAATAACCATGTAGGATATGGAAAAAAATGAGTGGTTGCATTCCTCATTCTCTTCTGTGTGAGATGTGTGAGATTTGTGAGATTTGTGAGCATCACTGGGTTTCCGAATGTGAGATGATTTTCTTCTGGTGCCACTCAGAAATTAAAAGTGATATCAACATCTGCTTAATCCTTATCTGTACAAACTGGCCCCAGCCCTAATGGGTACTTAGATATAATATGCAGTTGAGGTTTTATTAATATCCAACTGGGCTGTAAAGTGAGATTTCTTGGGGGGGGTGTGAGGGTATGGATTTGCTTGTAATCCTTCTGCCACTGATCAGTTAAACGGCAGAGCTGCCCAAAGAGATGGATGATAGTCCTGGGTTGGGATCTGAGCAGCGTTGTTTGGTTCTAGCTGAAAAATGGTGGTTCGCGCCGTAGTTTTATAAACCCGACGACCCGAAACCCAAATGCTGGGCGCCGGGTGTCTGTGCCCCTGACTTCAACCCCGTAACATTTGTCCCATTAAATGGATGGTTGCTGGGGGGAGACCACCTTTCCTGTCGGGGGT
>JAODJU010000013.1:234032-246759 GCA_026776725.1 Gnathonemus echidnorhynchus
AATTGCCAGGGAATTGGGAGAGAGCAAAAACATGGACCGTCTGGTGGTCCCTGAGGACTGGGTTGAGAAACCCTGAGTTAGACTCTTCACAACTCGACTTGATCATAATGAAAGAGAAGTGCCCCAGTGCCTGATGTCCGCTACACCGGTGTCAGTCACTATGGTGCTGTCAGTGACGAATTCCCTCATTATAAACATCATTACCATAGAAATCCCAGTGTTTAGAGAAGTGATGTCACAGGCCTGACCTGTCCGTCATCAGCCCCACATGAATCACTCTGGGTGTTTCTTGACACCAAGAATGCAAAGACCGTACTTGTTGTCTTGCCAAGACCTGACTTTCTAAGTTGCCTCCCAGGAACAATCTTGTGACGCAATGAATCACAGGATCGATCTCGTTTGATGAGGATGCAACTGGTGCATCCTCGATATCTGGAGATTTTGTACTTCTGTTCTTGAGTATTAGAACTGGTCTTCAGCTTTGGAAGACGACATATAACGGGTACATGAGAACACGAGTATGGTCAAGTACGCAGATTGAGAAACGCCCCAGTTCTGACCTTGTCAGTGTTTCATCGATGTAGCTTTGTCTGTGCAGAGTAGCTGAATCTGTAGCAGCTGACTTTCTACAACATCTTAACCCCCCCCCCACTGCAGTACCGCCTGCCCCTCTTTACTAACAACCTCTCCCTCTTTCTCCCAGTCTCGCCACTCTTTAAAAATCCAGAAAGGCAGGGAATGTGTGACTGAAAGTGGGGGCCAGTCACCCTCTCCAGCCAGTGGGCTGGTACCAGACACCGCTACTCTTTTCTAACCGGCAAAGAGGAAGTGGAGACAGACCCACAGCTTTCTTGGTGTCTCAGTTTAATGTTCACTAAACTGACTCATTAACTTGTTTATTTTAAAAAGAGAGAGAGAGAGAGAGAGAGAGAGAGAGAGATACCCTTTCATTAAGGACAAGAATGCCAGCCGCTCCCTGCGGTTCACTCTTCATTAGAGCTCATTTACTTAACGAGGAACGCAGCTTCCTGTGCTGTAATTACCCATCTTCTTTCTGACCCTGTAACCCTCCCCTCTGCTAAGGATCCCTGAGCCACACTAGTCCTCCATCCCATAATAATTTGAGGAGGTAGGTTTGTGAATCTGTCACACAGTCTGGGATAGAGCAGAATTTCAGTTGGATTTTTAGAAGTCTGCAAGCACCATTGCACCCCCTGCCAGTATCCTCAACTGAACTCCTGTGAACACAATAGGTGTCTCGAGTGTGCATTCCGTGTGGGAAACACCTGTGCGTGCAGGCAGAAACAATGGTGACCCCAGGTGAGGAGGTCAGGTGGGGGGGCGGTGGAGCTACAGTACCAATCACAGGCCTCAGGGAGCTGCGGCTGAGCACCTGTGACAAAATAACGTCCACAAGCCTCCCAGAGCAGCCTTGGTAATTGCTCTGCAGTTGAATTCTGATGAGTGTTGTTTCTCTGCTGGGGGTTCGGGGGGCACTGGGGACAGAAACAGCAGCTGCTCGTAAGCTCCCCCGACAAATCGGGGATGGGATGTTGTCTGCATGTGTGTTAGCATGAGTGTGTGTTACTGCTTCTGCAAACACACAGTACTCTTAGTATGGTAAAATATGCTACATACACGCAGCACTCTATGTTTGATGGAGTATACTTAGGTGGAGTCTAGAGTGCTGCACAGATAGTGTTCTAAATCTGATATAGTATGCTTAGGTATAGTATAGTATACTGCACACATGGTATTCGAACTGTGGTCTAATATACTGCACTCAAATAGAACACCAATTTTGGTGTATTGTGCTTAAGGTAGAGTATAGTATGCTGCACACAGAGTACTCTAAGTTTTGATATTGTATATTTACAGTGGCACCCCTACCGGTACGCCAAATATGTACACTGTGTACCCTAGTAATAGCACAAGGCGGGCACAGGCTATAACGTAAAATATAAAATAGTAGTAATATTTCAGACTTTCTCAAAATCTATTAGCCTTTTATTTTACTTATACAAATGCCCTAAAACACCTTCGTAAATCTCAAAATAAAAAGTGTGTAATTCAACCTGATTGGAAAGCTAATATTAATAAAGACAAAATGATGCCCAACCTGCTTTTATGCGTAATTTTTATTTGAACTGATCTACCAAGAAATACCGTAAAAATATTTTGGTTTGATTCGTTAACGCAAACCCACCAACTCCTGCACCACTGGTGTGTGTAGCATGGACGCCAATTCTGTGGACGCTCCTGTATACTTAGGTGTAGTATAGTATGCTGCACACACAGTAATTTAATGGTGGCCGTAAACCTCAAATGACGTCTGGATAAAATTAAATTAAACATATTGGCAAAAAAAATCTGTCATATACTTAAAACACACTGCCACCTTGTTCATTCGATGTCACGCCACAACCCTAGATATCGCAGAATGACTTTGATGCAATAGGACCCACATAAATGTATTGTGGTGAGTGAGTGAATCATTTTAATAAAGGAAATGACAGGTCTTTTTAATTGGAAGTTACTATCTTTATTAACAGCCACTATTCGTTTAATACTCGCGGTGGCACAGACAGGGAAGCCAACGACACTCACCGTTAAAGTCTAATGAAACAAATGCATCCCACAGCAAACATTACATGCTTAAGACATTTACTATTAACACACAAATTCACATATTGATTTACACCATTTAAAGTGCACTGCAGTGTTAAAGCATGCCAGTGACTACATAATTAGCCCTTCTAAAGAACTGCATTGTGTCACATTTATGTCAGTCAATAGAGGACAGTGGGTGGGGATCAGAACAAACAAAAAACTTCACCTTGGAGCCCCTGTACAGGTGGTGTGCCGGAATGGTAATCACTGCAGTCAGTGCACATCATATGGCATCATATTGTCAAAACAAGGTTGATTCATCTGAAGTATTTAGCCAGCTTTAGTCTGATATAGTATACTTAGGTTGAATATAGTATAGTACGCTGCACACACAGTACTCTAAGTATGGCATAGTATACTGAGATACTTAAGAATAGTAAAATTGGCTGCACATGCACAGACCTCTAGGTTTGGTATACTATTCTTAGGTATAGTATAGTATGCTACGCATGCACTGAACCCAAGGCATTGTATAGTATGCTTAAGTGCATGTATATGCATGTGTAACCGTGTCAGTAAAAATGTTTGCTTTTGGACAGATATGCTGGGTTAAAGTTAAGGGCAGCAGCCACATGCTGGCTTGTGAGTTCCCTCTGGTGAGCAGCGATGGGCGTCTTTAAGCCTGTGGGAGCAGCTGGCACAGGGTGGCACTGAGGGACGCTGCCATGCCAATGTGCTCCTTTAGCCGCAGAAGGCTCTTCCTTGGCGTACATGCGGTGCATCCTCCCGTGACCATGGCAAACCGCAGACGTGGTGACATGCTGTCCAAGCCCATGATTCACAGGGAAAATAAGCCACAAATGGGCCAACGGCCCTGGGTTTGAAGGTGTTTATGGTGATGTTGTGACGACATTGTATGGAGTACAGCCTGATGCCTTTTACCTTGCTTTTGCCCACCACCAGTAAAATGGGATCAAGTGACAGTGACTCATGAGACTGCAGTCTGCTTAATAAGATGCCTGTTGGCTCAATTAAAGCGGACGTGGGTAAGTCAGTGTATATACTGCATGTCTGCTGCATATAAAGAGTGAATGCATCTATGACTCCTGCAGTAAATGTCCCATAATGCATAAGCCTGTGACCCTTCGTTCAGCACTTCTTAACTTCCTTAACCACAGTGTCTCTCCCTAACTGATAGGGTGGCAGAGCTCTCTTGGGTAATGAGGCTTATTTGCCTCCCATTTTGCCTTCAAAAAGTAGGGGGTCAAGTTTCTAAGAATAATTGTGAGATTCAGAAGCCACAGAGCCACCCCCTCCCCCCACTCTCAGTAATCCTTGAGACTGCACTGTCTGGCCTGGCCCTCTGATTCATTTCTGGATGTTTCCGTTGAATAGGTGGTGATACCTTGCCTTGTTGTTTCCATTCTGAGCACCTCCCCCCCAGCGTTCTGAGAGCCACTCGGCATCCTCTCCAGATGAACAGCTATCACAGCCAGGGGGATCCTGGCTTGAGCCTCTCCAACAAATAAACAACATTCACACCATCATCCAATCAAAAGGCCGAATGTCCAAAGAGTGCTTCATAGAACGTTCTGGAACTCTCAACTGCACAAACTCTGTAGCTGGTCTAATGTCTGTTGATTTATTACGGCACTTTTCCACTCAGTCAATTCATTACGCTCTTGACAGCTTAGCTGCTCTAAGTAGCGTAATTTTAAGCGATCTTTGTGGCTAACGGTAACCTTTCAGACAGCGGGGATAGCAGTCATTTTACAAATTAACATAAATGCAGAGGGCAGGTTATATCCACTCAACTCATGAATGATGAATTCCAAACGTGTGGATACTAGGTATGAATAAATAATGGCAGGGATAGGGCGTGATTGAGCAATGAGGTTTTTCACCTTTTCCCAATTCTATTTCTGAGAAAGGAAGGGTCAGCTGCTCTGTCTGATAGGGCAGACACAATGTATTCATATAGCCGGCGGTGATGTGGAATTGAAGAATCGTTGCATTCTTAGTCTAATTGAGTTCCTGGCTGTGTAATTAATTCCACCAATATAGCTTCATTGTCTGGTGGTTGGTACAATGATGTCAGTGAAGAATCAGCTTCACCCACACCCCTTATTAACGTCATTGCTCTAGCGGTGTCCGCAGACATTGCCGCGTTCAGCCCTCTCATTCTGAAGCCATTGGTAGGCTTGTAACCATGTGGATGTGTTCTGTCCAAAGAAAGGCAGAGTGGAAGGAGAGATGATTCCTAGGATCTTGGAGTATCGCGTCGTGCACGAGTTCCCTTTTAATGCTGCTGACGTGGCTTTGGATGGATGGCGGCCATGCGATCTTGTATGGGTTATTGGGTTTGTCAGAAGTAGTAAGCCTGATTGACGTCCCTCTCTGCCCCCCACCTACAGGCTTGACCCCGTTCCTGCACCGGTCACCCCAGATCAGAGATGGATAAATCTATGGTTGGCTACATCTCACTAAGAGATGCCACCATAACAGCGGCCAGCCTGGAATGCCCGCGATCGCGCACACGTGCATCTGATTGGTGAACAGAGCTGCGGGATCCTGTGACATCACTGCAACCACATGACATCATCGCTGTTCAGGGGGACCTTGATACGCAAGTAGGAGGATGATAGCTGTGGCGTTCCTGCCACGCCTTTGCTGAAAGTCTCCTATTTTTTATTTTTTGGATACTTATGGGTAAGGTTGTTATGTTGGGATTAGAGTTTCTCCCATAGCAACGAATGGAGAGTCCCCACAAAGATATAATTACAAATGTGTGTGTGTGTGTGTGTGTGTGTGTGAGAGAGAGAAAGAGAGAATGCCTTTCTGTAAATACACACCTGCTGAAGGATGATTATTGTTGAAATACTCCACCCCTTTTGTCCTTTCTGCATTTAACACATGCTTTAGTGACACGACCTATTAACTCAGAATAGATCTGCTCTTTCCTCACAGCAAATAGAATCACTCAGCCTTGTTTTCTGGCTTGTGTATTTCATAACTTTTGGGACATTTTGCATGTCCCTCCCAGCTATTAAAATTAGACCATATTGTAATAATACAAGTATCCTAAATTACAATGAAAGCTGACCGGGTACGTATCGCCATGAGTCAGACAGATAATATTCCGTATAATTTATTTGCGGCACCGGGTAACGCCTCAGAGAGCCGTTTTTAGCGGAGGTTTAGGACCCGGGGGGAGAGACGTCAGCCGCCGCAGGAGCCGAAGCATGGAGCGATTTGTATGCGTTACTGTTCGCTGTCCGCATTGCGAGTATCGCAGATCGCTCGCCCTGGAATCCCATCTACCAAAGGATTAGCTTTCACCCAGGGACCATCATTGGGCTTGGCCGTCCAATCCTTTTTGATTTATCAGACACCTTATAGAATTTCTAGTCCGCTTACTGTCTTTTAGTAATTTATTTGGGTTTTTTCTCAATATTTAGTTGGGTGCTCTTGCATTTCTGTGACCGAACGGGAAAGTTACTCGGGTATGGAACAAATAGGATTTTAAATAAAACAAGGAACGATCAGCAAATAAACAAAAGGCTACGGGAAACACGATCTGGAAACAGGGTAAATCGACTTTACTTTGGTTTGAATTTTGTTTGTCGAGCGATCGGAGCCTGGTTTCCATCGCATGTGTAAAAGGTGTATCTGAGACGCGCATTTTACCACTGTCCGATGCCAAAGTTTAGATTTTGACTGTACTCGACTTTTACTGATAAATACCGAGTTTTAACGAACTAATCAATCAATATCGAACTGAAACACAATTTTATTCAAAAGCGAGATTTATTTCATTTGAGTGTGGCGCGAAACAAATCTTTAGTGTTTTAGTATTATAAGCCCAAACATGAACTAATGCAAACGCCGTACAGGCAGTACACAATGTCGAAAACTAAAATAACAGGAAAGTATATTTTGAGTTATACTCGTGGATCCTTAGAAATTTAGCTGTTAACTTTGAAATCCTATTTAGTTTTGAGCGTTTTAATTGGAAATTACGCCGGGCTGTGGTTTTGATATATGCGTACGTTTAGTTTGCTTTTGTGGAAACGAATGGCTGGGATTTTGTCTGAAGCCCTGCGTGGGACAGATGATTGTGCATTATTGATGAAGAATAACTCATTAAGCATCGCCCTCCTCCCAGCCTAACCCGTACCTCCCCATTGAGCGCCTCTCCTCCGCTGTCCTGTGAAACCCTGGATTGAACAGCCAGGTCACTACGGCAGTTAATATTTGTTTTTCAGTCGTTTCCTGATAAACTTCTGCAAAGTTGTATTATATGTGAGTATTTGTTATTTAATCTTTCGTTATAATATTGAATTATGTGTCGTTTCAGAAACAGGACGTTTACGGGGATCGCTCTGTCAGTAACCCACTTCAGTTCTTTTAAAACCAGTATACTGCAGTTAGATTGATTCTGAAATGTCTTTGCGTTGTGAAGTGTAGTTAGTTCAATATTTCTTCACAGCGAATATTTAGGAAACGGTGCGAAGTGGTCTCCTAGCTTGCAAGTCTCGTAGCTTGCATTTACACAGTGCCTTTACGTTTTCACGCATTATCATTTCGCCTGACATTGGGACCAAATCTGCCGTCAATTTCACAGTGATCGCCGCCTCATTCTGAACGCTTCGGAATGAAGTTGAAACATTGTAAAATCGTTACCGATTTTGTTGTCGCTTGCCTCATTTGTACTGATTTTTGGGGTATACAAAGAACAATTTGATTATTATGTGCACTATCTGTATTGGGAATTTAAATAGTAGGCTACTATCTTTTTGTATTGAGAACGTACATTGCGAAGCAGATCTGCAGTGCTGCTTAATCGTGAAACCCAAACGTGTCTGCCCTCCGGATTTCGCCCCTTGCGCTAGCAGGGAGCTGTCCAGGCGGATTGGTGCTGAAAGTTTTCTACCCTGCTGCGGTGTTTTAATGGCAGCTCTGTCATGTAATGTTGCTTGTACATACATTTATCCATGTCATAAATGTTTATATACTTTATATATATTAGGTAAGACAGGTCTTTGATTACTGCTTGTGTGTGTATATACACTCCACACCTTCAGGAAATGGAACTGCAGTTGGAATTTATATCTCACTGAAATTCGATTTCAATTCCAATTCTGTTCCCTGTAGTTTTTTTCTGATCCCAACTCCAGTTCTATTTCCTGATTTGGATTGGGATTTTTGAATGCATTCGGGAATGGCCATAACCCTGAATTACACAGGTAAAGTCTCACAGATTCAATAACCAATAACTGTGGCAAGCAGAATGAACCATGTTTTGTATCTGTACAGTGCGCAGCTTTCACTACCTGCTAATAAACGCAGACCACTGAGGGGCCGGTGTAGCCATGTGAGCAGTCAGTGCTGATGGAGACACCTGGTCTGTCGAAAAAGCCTGCAGAGCACTTTGGCCTAAGGGTGCAGGTGGTGAAGAGGTCCAGCTGCATCCAAGCCAAGTGGCTGTGTGACGTCTCTGAAGTGCTCCTGGCTGGGTGGTTTCTGGAAGAACCATTGTCCGCCTTTCGCTGTGTCCCTGCGAGCGTGCAAGTGCATTTTGGCAAGTGTCGCGTCCATTGCAGCGCATATAAATGTTAAATGTGTGTTAAGAGTGGTTTCTGGACCTGTCGATGGGGCTTCCATGGTAGATTCTTTGTTCCGGTTTTTCTCTGATAGAAGAATTGTTTACACAGCTGTGGATTTAGCCTGTCCATAAATGCCTCTTTCTATTCAGAATGCTGATCCAAACTCAGTCTTCTGGTGCTTCAGTCCAGCTGTTAGAACACTTAGGTTCTCAAATAATACTGGGAGATCCGTCATTGGCACCTGCAGAGTGTGGTGGGTGTGAACAGAGATGTCTGGCACCTTAAAGCCATTCCTAGTGCATTCCTTCTCACCTGGACAGAGGAGCAGCTGTGCTTTTACCAGAAAAACTCATCTTCTCCACACTTTCCTGGGAGATTAACATCTTCTGCCACACATACGTAGGGTTTTATTTGCAGTGCGGTGCCCTGCTGGTCTTCGTTTTTACCTTCAGCCGAGGGTTGAAGTGGATCATTCTCACGCTGTCGCCTCATCCCAAGAAAATGCATCATGTTGTCGGGGTGCCACCGAGTATCTGCGATCTCCTTCAAGGAAACTTTGGGTGAACCTCCCCTCCTGTATTGTGAAGGAGTTAAAATGCAGGATGCTCACGCTGGATGGAGATCAGCTTACTGCTGGAGCTCATCCAGAACTCATTCAGACGCATCTACGTCATCACTCCCATGATGCCTTCCTGAAAAGTAGGAAGTTGACTGGGATATCCTTCATCAGAGTTTGTGTATCTTAGATGTCCTGTGAAAACCATATATGTCCACTTTTTGATGATTGTGTCTATAGATGGAATACACTCACTCTCCTCTGTCTACTGAAAGTGTTTGACATTTAAATGAAAAATGAAAAGATGTTTCATGAAAGCATCTATTTAACCGTCATGTATGTTTGTACTCGCTAACATTTATATGCATGACGGTTGTTCATATGGATTACTTTATATCGCTAATTTTAACAACAGTGTTGATAGCTAAATAGCTAACAACATTGTTAATTCAAAATATAAAGAGAGATCAGTTTGTATCTTGACACGTACCCAATAACTTCACTGACAACAACCCACGTACAGTAAGGCAATTAAAAACAAGCTAGTGAGTGCCCTTGCACCTTAACTAATAGATGCCCCCCCAATTGGAACCATTGCTCAAAAGAACCTGCTAAAATCTCCATCAAAAGACTGGGAATTCCATTGAATTTCAATAAAACTTGAGTATGCATTATTGATGCGGGACGTGATCCAACTGGCCAACCGCAGACCTAGTCGTGGTATGTTCATTCAGTTACAGTATTGACTGACATGCTCTGCTGTTTTTTAAAGATCTTTGTGGGTATATTGCTGCAACAGAATATATCAGTACATGCTAGTTTGCTGCTCCTGCAATACAGATGTGCAACAATCTTATTTCCAGGTTAGTGTTCATATGTGATATTAATATTTATGAATGCATTTCTCGGTGAAAATGTACCCTACAAACTCTGCAGAACAATGAGGTAAATGAGGCCAGTGTTAGTGAGGAGGACTCGGCGTTCCTTGCCGAGACAAGTGTGCTACCTTCCGGAATTTTGCATAATATAGACGTGTACAAAAGCACAGACGTGCACACACAGCAACAGACCCCAGCTCTCAATCTGTATTCACAGACAGCAGTGAGTCCTACTGTTTGCTGCGCACAGAGACAGAGGTCACCGTCATTATCTGAGTCCGTGTGCTGGCTTTTTAAACCGAGCTCAGGGCTCTGGAGCTGCAGTCAGTCATTACATCACTATCCTGCTTTTGGATCCACTTTTTATAACTGCATAGAACTTCTCAGTTTCCCTATTCTGCATCTCCATTATCCAGTGTTGGGCATTTCAGGTCCAGAAGCTACAAATCCAGACCAAGGTTTTGTTTCTACCAACCAGTTGAGCATAAAGATGCACAGTCACAGAGTACTCAGCTGGTTGGTAGAAACAAAATCTTGGTCTGGATTTGTAGCTTCTGGACCTGAAATGCCCAACACTGCCATTATCTTTATCCATGTTTGGATAAGGATGGACCCAGTGTGTCTCGGGGACCCCCCAGACAGTCCATGTTTTTGCTCCCTCCCAGCTCCCAACACCCTTGTACCAGACATTCAATGTTCTTGATTGTTCAGGTATCCTGGGAGGTAGCAAAAACGGGGACTGTCTGGGGGTCCCCGAGGACTAGTCTGAGAGACACTGGAAGGAGAAGGACATCCCCATAGGGCCCCCGTCCTGACATTAAACGGGCGTAATGTTTTTTGTGGAGGTGGAGGAGTGAGCAACAACTGGACGATTTGGCGACTCGTATGAGTGACCGCTGTTTCTTTTCGGGAAATAATGTAGTCATGTGCCAGGGGTGAGGGGTCAAAAGTCAAAGGCCCACAGCCTCATGGAGACAGGTCATTCATAAAACCCCACCTCAGCACACCCCAGACATCAGTGGCTGACGGCTTCTTTTCATCACATTCATCGTTATTCCCCAACATATCGATTTCCACACCATTGATTTTTCTAATTCACTCTTATAAAAGTGGTTCTGTATACCGTCGACCTTTGAACCCCATGTGCCGCATGTCAGGGCACGTGGACAGCATGGAGGACATGGATAGGGAGCCCAGGACTATAGAAACTCCAGAATACACCAAATGGGAAATTTTTATGTGGCAAATTTCATCATCACGGGTTGTGTCCCATACTTCTTCCGAAAGTGACAATCCTGTCGGGGTCCTAAGGTGACATTTTGTCAGGGCGCCCCAAATTTCTAGCTACACCCCTGGAAAAGGAAGATAAGGGGGGCCCTTTAAGGGGATGCCTGGTGCCTTTATGCAGTGAGGGCTGCTTTTCCCACAAGTCCCCCCCCCCCCCCAAACGGGTCCTGCATGTAACCTGGAGTCTCTCTCATACCTGTTACATTCCCACATATAACTGTGTTCTTAGACCTACAAGCTGTGAAAATGCAGCAGCTGAAGTTTATTTAAAAGCACAGTGATCTAAATAAAATGCAAGAATATATCATCCAACGGAAGAAGTCACTGCACATTTAACGGAATCTGTTGTGTGTATTGCTTTGTGAAATTGTTTGGGTTTGGAAAATTAGTGGTAGTAAATGGGGCTATAGAGTTTAATTAAATGCAGTAAGTCTGTTTATTTATCAGTTTTTTTTAATCAAAGAATGAAATGCCTAATCAATTCTGCCTCTCAGAGGAACCTCTGCTGGTAATTAAGAAATATTGTATAGCTCCCGAAGCAAAGGGACTGTTGAATATGAATCAAAGTTGGTATTGATCTGAGGCAGTTTTTAAACATGTGCGAATTTGTGTAAAAGTATTTTAAATGAAGCTGTTTCCTGAGCAGATAGCTGCTCTTTGTACATGTGAATTTGCCTGTGTCTTTGAAGCTGGCTTCGGTCTTCACAGGCATAAATGGTTCCGGCAAACACGCCTGAGGTTTTTCTGTGTAATAAATTGAGAACTTCAAAGGCATCTGTGCCTTATTTTGCCAAGCTTTACGCTCCTTATTCTCATTTTGTTGAAACAATTAAAATCCAGACATAACTAAGGTAATTTTATTTTATTTTTTTCTCTGCTGGACCATTCGGTAAACAACAGGCTGTATACTTGGATAAGAGCACAGAGTTTTGTATGTATGTCACATGACCTGGTCACCATAGTGACATTAACTGGACATATACTGGATTAGAGAGTATGACTGGTACTGACCATAGCCAAGTGGTAATGGGCTGTATGTGGCTTTGGTCATGATGTACCTGACTGTTTGTCAGAGCACAGGAAGTGAGAGGTAACGCCCGAAGGTAACGCCCCACACATGCAGAGACGCGGATTCTCCTGCTGGATGTTCTTGATGTGGTGATGGACATACCCGTGTTTTTGCAATAATGTGGTGAACCAGCTCCGTTCCTGTGTGTGGTCCAGATGAGCTTCTGGAACTTTCTGCTGTTAGTTACATACTATATTATGGTAGTGTGTAGGATGCTTACCACCATTATGGTCTAAGGTATGGAGTAGATTCAGGGTCTGCCTATGACATGCTTCCCATATATGTGAGATCTTACTAATGGCCGCCTCATATGTGTGACATCACATTTCCTGTGGCCTGCCAGTGCTGCAAAGTCAGGATTTGTTCTCCAAGGTGTATGAATAATCCTGTTTTGTTTTAGCTCAGCAGCGATTAATCAGGTACTAATTGGACACTTTGAGAATGAGCTCTGCTGGACTGGGAGGTTTGTCAGCATGTAGGAAACATCTGGAGAGCCTGCATGAGCACGTTTGCGTGTGTATGAGTCAGCGTCCGCACTATCGTCGGTAGGCGTGTGCGTGTCGGTGATGTATGTCTGATCGTGTGCCGCTTGTATGTGTGAGTGTGCGTGGAGTCCTCTATGCCTTTCTGCGTTTGTATCCAGGGGCATAAAATGATATGTGTTTGTGAGCGTAACAATGAAAACTGTCTGCAGGTCATCCTCTTGGGGGGCGATGGGGGT
>JAODJU010000013.1:260244-278059 GCA_026776725.1 Gnathonemus echidnorhynchus
AGCACTGGAGTTGGGAACAGCACAGTGTTCAGCCAGTCGGTGTTCGAGCACTGGAGTTGGGAACAGCACAGTGTTCAGCCAGTCGGTGTTCGAGCACTGGAGTTGGGAACAGCACAGTGTTCAACCAGTCAGTGTTGGAGCACTGGAGCTGGGAACAGCACAGTGTTCAGCCTGTCGAATATTCAAATGTTAAATGTTGAACTGACAGCTCGGTTTTAATGAGGCAGCACGGTAACACCGACCTGCTTCATTTTGTTATTTTTCTCACGCTTTTCTTCCCTATTAGTGTACAATCCACTGAAAATCTAAATTCAGTTGGCTGGTGGTGCCCCACCCCACCTCGCCCCGCCCTCAGCTAATAAGCTAAAGGAATGAGGCGGGAGCGGGTGGGTGGGGGCGCAGAGCGATCACCTATCCCAGGTGCCGGCCTCAGACTAACCAATTATACCAGGCGGTGCCATGAGGCCGTTCAGCCGTCACGGTGATTTAGTCCTGTGGCCGCTGCTGCTGCTCAGTCAGTCTGATTTAGCGCGGCTCCCGCGCAGGCCACTGCGGGCATCCGCTGCACGTCTGCCAACAAGGGAGCTGCCGCGTGAGTTCACAGCGCGTGAGGTAATGCAACCTTAACGAGCGGGAGCTCTGTGCCAGTCCAATGGCGGCGAGGGGCCCCTCGGCGCACCGTTTTCCCGGAACGTGAGCGCAGAACGTGCTGCGGCCGTACCCAGAAGGTTGCATTTCTAAATGCGATTGATGCCATTCCTGGATCTCGCCGAATCTGAACACTTATCAGTGATAATGAGCCCAGAACCTGGCAGGAAGAGACATGATGAAGATGAGGGCAGCGGGGTGTGTGTGTCTGCGTGTGTGTTCTTCCTGATACACGCGAGGGGGGGGGTCCTATAGCGGTTACGCAGGATTTTAAGCTCACATGGTGGTCTGGTACCTATCATCTTAGCAGACGGGCTCGCACAAGGCAGCTATGGCGACGGCGTCCATGGCTCAGAGCCGGGTGAAAATTGGCCAGGAAGCAGACGGCTCCTGCGAGAAATGCGTCTTACAGGTGCTTATCTCCAAGAGTTTTGTGATGGGGTCGAACCATTAGCATGGTGGCACCTGCGTGTCTCTGTGTGCTGCATTGTGGGTATATGTGTGAATGGATGTGTGTGTGTGTGTGTGTGTGTGAGAGAGAGACTGTGTGTCTGTGTGTGACCAAATGTCCCCACAACATGATTAATAAACTCAGTTTTATAAAAATCTGTGACTGCAATCAAAAAACTAAAAATTCCAAACGTCTTGTATTTTGTTTGGATACTTATGATTAAGGTTAAGGCTGGACGGGGGTTATGGGTGTCATTGCTGGGATTAGAGTCTTTCCCATAGAAATGAATGTACGGTCCCCACAGAGATACAAACGTGTGTGTGTGTGTGCGTGTGTGTGTGTGCGTGGGAATAGTGTGAAAGCATGTGTTCTGGTTGCGTGCGTCTGTAGCTTTTGTTTGGGATTCCCTGTCTTCGTCGGGATGGGATTCAGCTGAGACAGCACCTCCCGGAACGCAGACACAGCACTGGTTCTCTGGTTCCAGAACTTGCTTCCCATGGCAGAACATTAAAGTGGATCATTACAGTCAGTGGGATGTGTATGTATGTCCCATGTGTCAGTGACTGACAGTGCTGGTGTGAGAGAGAGAGTGTCCCAGTGATGAGAGAGATGCCTGCTGTACACAGGGTGGGCTTCCGATGGGGTGGGGCTACTCTGCGTGTCTTTAGACTTCATTGATTTTTTTGTGTATATGAGTATAATCATACACCTATATAAACTACATGGCTGTCCTGTTCAGTCCTTCCATTGTTTCCCCCCCGAGCATTTCACTCCCCCTTTTTTGCTCTCATTTTGGTTCCTCCCTGTTCCTCTCCGCTCCTCTTTGTCTCCCACCCTTCATTTAACCCTAACTCACTGTCAGATGTGTATGGTGTTGAGGCATCATGGGCGAGGAACAGTGGTGCATTCTGGGAGAGGCTGTGCGGGGCTCGCCGATCTCCGTGAAGTCAGTCCGCTCTGTGGTCAGCCACGGCGGTGCTGTCTCACCACTCGCACACCACCTTCCCAAACTTACGAAGCAGTAGCTCACCTCCCCAGGTATTTCAGATTTAACTATAGGTATGTACGTCACAGGGCGAGACACAGATATAGCAGTATTTGGATAACAGTCCCTCATTCTGATAGATTCCTGTCTCACCATCATTCTCAGGACAGTGGTGTGTGAAATAAACCAAAGTACAAGCCTGCTGGATTCCATCTAAGCCTGCTCCAGGTGCTTCAGACATGGGGTAGTGGGTGGGACTTTGAAGCAGTGGCTTTTGATTGACATATAATGTGCTTCCACCAGCCAATGGCGTGTGAGCAGGGACCCACCCACCATCTGTGCTCTCAGCCGACACCCCTGTCTCCCGCTGGCATGACGATGCGTCCCCCCCCCAATCCTGCCGTCCCTGATGGGGCTAATGGTCTGGTGTGCAAATATTCACACACAGAGACGCACACACTGCACCCCCCTGGTCTCGCTGTGTCCCTCCAGCAAAGACACACTTTGGAACACACCGCAGTTCAATAAGACCCCCTCATTTACATTGCTTTCCACCAGCTGGCTGTATTCCCTTGTTTCTGATTAAAGGGATTAGAAAATTTTAATTTAACGCTGGATTTGCATACAGCTCTAAGGGATGGTGGGGGGGGGTCTCCTGGTTTGCCTCAGTCTGCTTCTGTACCTGCTCCCCCCACCATTCTCTTTGATCCGGTATTTTGCCGAGGCTGATGTTGTTGTTAAATGCACGGTGCCCGATTGGAACTGCTCCATCTGTCGCGGTGATTTTCAGCTTCTCTAAACCAGGTATTACCCACAATGCACCTGGGTCTCACCTGCACAACTGTCACGGGCTCGCCTGCTCCCGGGGTCCGACCCGCATGTGGTTTGGGAGTCCCGCTTGTGTCACCGGTGAATGGAGGAGACGAAGGGCAGTTCCAGCTCACTGCCTGCTGCTCTATTCCCCAGTGTGACTCAGAGCTGCCTGACCGCAAACGTTTTTTTTTTTTTTTTAAGATAAAAAAACAGCAGTAAAAACCAACTAACCAGAATGGCTGTATGGCTGAGGGGGCTGGCGGTTTCTAAAAGCGTATTCGCATCACCCAGGGACTGTTCAAGGAGAACCTCCAGGCTGCCACAGCCCCATCCTCCCGTCTGGCCGGTATCTGTGAAGGCAGAGTCGTGGACGGGAGCCCTGGGGGGTCCTGGGTGGTCCTTGGCGGTGCCCAGGCCCCACGCCACGCCTCTTGCTGTTTCACACAATTAAGTCGAGTCTGGAGACACTCAGCGGGGAGGGTGTCGTCGTCGGGATCGTTTAGGAAACAAACTGTGTCAATCATTAGCATTTTGTTTCCGACCAGGGACTCGGTAATTAGTCCCATGGAACCTCTGCCCTCGGACTGGTGCCCAGCGTGTTGGGCAGCGTGAGGATGCAGCGCCCCCTTGTGGCAAACAGTAGAACATCACTTTTAGAGTGGCTGTGAAGTGGGCCATCTCCAGTGCTGATTTAAAGCGTACGTGTGTGTATGTGTGACATGCTAATTTGTTCACAAAAGAGAATACAGATTTCATCATTTTATTTAAAAAGAGATTCAAAACATTAGCTTACTGAACACTTACTTTTTTGTGGGAAAATTACATCACAAGGCTAGTAAAAAAAAAAAAACCATACTGACATACTATTAGGAGCTCAGAGAGAAGTTACACTATTAAAGTGGGTTTTCCTTGTCATCCCGTGCTTGGCCACAAGAGGGTGCTATAACCCTCCCACTCAAAGCCTTTGTGTTTTCCGTCACCGTTATTAAGACAAAGGAATGTAATCTTTAATTTTCCCATAATGTCTGGCTATATATGTGTGTGTATTTGCCCTGCAATGGACATACCGTCCAGCTCGTCCCCTGTCTGGTGCCCAGTGCTGCCTTAGATAAGCTCAAACCAATCATGACCATCTACTTGATAAGCAGCTGGAATGTGGCTGGATGGCAGGCACTTCATCATATACATCATATACATCATATACAACAACAAATTATGTTACTTATCTTTTATCTATATGTAGTATTTTACAGAACGTGGGTAAAGGTCATGTTTATGTCTCATATCTATTTTGATATGCGACTGCAACCGTGGAGCTGAGACCGCCGTTCTGCACGGGCGTGATGCAGAGTTCACCCAGCGCTGTCACACACGCCTGAAGATGCTCGTCGCATTTGTGAGCAAATTGGGTTGATTCTTGAATGCATTCCTGATCCCATATGAGCCGGCAAGCATCGAAGACGAGAAATCTAATCTTGACACGTCCGTTTCAAACCTCTTCTCTAGGTGTTCTGGGGGGCCTGTAGCTAATGAGTCTGGTTTAATGAGCTGTGCTTGTACCTTAGGGCAAAGGCTGCCGAGGAGGATTGGACAGGAGCTTCAAAAGGATAGACTGAGAGGACATGGATAGCACTGCAGACAGCTGTTGTTCAGGGCTCATTTAATTAAAGTCTGGGGACTTCTTACTACAATAAACAAAGAGGCTTGCATCAGTAATTAATTGCCTCCTCTGTTTCTTTAGAAGTCCTGTGCATTGCGCCTGTAACATGTGCTCTGTAGTCTGTTTCGTGCATTAAATGTAGACTCTCACATACCCACATACAAATGTATACCAGCTCCCTGGAGTATGCAAGAGGGGGAGGGGCTCAGACTGCTATCATGACTGACACTAGGCAGATCCAATGAAAATCATTGTCACATGATCCCAATTAATGCATATTATGCATGCAGGAAGTGACGATCATTCATTGGCTGTCTGCCTTGTGCGTTTATCTGTGAGAGTTTGTGTGTGTTGTGCTGAATAGTTAATGGTTAGATATGGCAAACTAACAGCCATGACTAACAAGACTCAGTTGCTGAACAGTAGAATGTGTGCTCTGCACGTTCTATGCACTGCAACCTAATGGACAGGTCTGCTTCCGGAACATTCTTCTGACTGTTCCCCCTTGCGCTGATGCCTGGTAGCAATTAAAATGATTGGGCCCTAAAATTTTCTGAGGCCCAAAATCTCTAGTGCTGCCCCTGCTGTCTGTCATACATCTAGAGGTCAGGTCCTCCAGGGCTTTCACAATGCAGAAAACAGAGCAGGGCATCTGCCATTTTTTTTATTCTGGCATTGTTTAAAAAAATCAGTGCATACAAGCGAGGAAGAGGCTGGACTGATCCCAAAAGGAAGGTAAAGGGAGACTGTAAGTGCAATAAAGGATCTACATGGGAGCTGTGAATTCCAAGGCAGTCCCCCTTCCCTCTGTCCTGACAAAAACCATCCTAGTAAGTCCTCAAACCTTCTCCAGCTTCTGGTGGTTTATTCTAGAACCTTCTAATCAGGAATCTATTGCTCCTTATCTGTTTTTACAGACATGGTAGTTTTGATGGCCCCAAACATTTCTTGGATTTGGGTTTGCCAGCTAGCAATTTCACCTAAATCTAATTATCTAGCAACAGAGTCCCGCACAGGTCTCATTCGATCTCACCACCCCTCCACTGAAAATCAGCAGCTTCGGAACTTGGATCAAATAGAACCTGAGATTAACTATTTCCATGACAACCATCCCCAGGAGAAGTCCCACAATTCAGACTGGGACAGGATTCAGGCCTGACATCACAGGGATATGGAAGCTGACCATTGGCACACAGAGAAAAATCTGTCTGATTATGCAGACAGGTAAAAGATATCCCTTGGGGATGAATCAGGAAATGTTGCATGTGTCCCTGGCGAGCATTTGCAGTCTGCGTTTCGCGTATTTAAATTCCTGCACGTTGCTGAATGCCTATTGAACAGGTGCACATTAGCATTGTAAAGCAAAGAAAGCAGAAAGCCAGCATTGTTTTCTGCTGTCTCGGGGCTAACAAACATTTGGGAGCACAAAGCAGCAGCGATGTTTAATTTTCAGTGTCTCAGCGAAACTGGAGAGTATGTCCCAGGCAGGAAGCCTCGAGAGTCAGTGTTTACGTCGGACCTGTTAGTCGATGCGTTTCCCTCCGCAGTCTCCTCATTGCCAAGGGCCATCTGTCACAAGATAATCAAGCATTGTCACTCTGCAGTTGCTGAGTTTCTGTAGTGACATGCAGGAATGTTGAGGGGAAGTTTTTGGTAAGGTGTCCCACCCCTCCTCCATGTAACTCATTATTTTTCCCACTCCAAGATGGATATTGAACGGGGGTAGGGGGACAGTGTGTGTGTATTATGTTTATATTACATTGTGGGGACCAAATGTTTCCCACAACGTAATAAAAACCTGTTAATTTGACATTGTCGGGACCATGTTTCAGGTCCCCACAAAGACCTGTGAATGCAATGAAAAAACTGAAAATGCCAAAAGTATTTTGTTTGGTGACTTAAGGTTAAGGCTGAGTAGGGGTTAAGGTCATGTTGGGATTAGTGTTTTCCCCATAGAAATGAATGGAGTCCCCACAAAGATATAATTACAAAGCTGTGCGTGTGTGTCTGTGTATGTGTTTGTGTGTGTGTGTGTGTGTGAATGTGTGTGTGTATGTGAATGTGTGTGTGTGTGTCTGTGTATGTGTGTGTATGTATGTGTTTCTGTGTGTGTGTGTGAATGTGTGTGTGTATGTGAATGTGTGTGTGTGTGTGTCTGTGTATGTGTGTGTATGTGTGTGTTTGTGTGTGTGTGTGTGAATGTGTGTGTGTATGTGTCTGTGTGTGTGTGTGAATGTGTGTGTGTATGTGTGTGTGTCTGTGTGAATGTGTGTGTGTCTGTGTGAATGTGTGTGTGTATGTGAATGTGTGTGTCTGTGTGTGTGTGTATGTGTGTGTGTGAATGTGTGTGTGTATGTGTCTGTGTGTGTGTGTATGTGTGTGTGTGCGTGTGCATGTGTGTGTGTGTGTGTGTCTGTGTGTGTGTGTCTGTGTGTGTCTGTGTATGTGTCTGTGTGTGTGTGTCTGTGTGTGTGTGTGTGTGTGTGTGTGTGTGTGTGCACGTGGGGCTTGGGTACTGAGCTGCTCTGAGGCTGTAGTTGGGCCTTGGGGACAGCAGGGGTGACGAGGCAGCATCACTCTCAGTCCTCATCAGCTGCTTTTCTCTGTTTTTTTCCCCGTCACAGATGCAGACCGACAGGACAGGCCTCAGGGGGAGGACACCACACACGCCCCCTCACCAGAACGTGATGACGATGACAACTTGCTAGGCTACACAGGTGTGTACGGAAAGGCGGCTCACTGTCGGTGCCGTTATCCACAGCGCCTGTCATGAGAAGCTGCCATCAGAAGACGAAAGGAATGGATCAGCTGTCCTCTGGGTCTCCGCCCATGGAACGGCTGGCCTGCTCTCTTGATGGAAACGTCAGTGTACCGTCATGGGGTTCTGTGAGGTACCAGTAGGTCGCTGGCAGAAGCATGCAGAAGGCAATGTTGTTGTTTTCTTGCGAAGGATTTTAATTGCTCTTCAAGCTAGTTAATTTGGCCAAAAAGCTGCATAAATCCATAAAAAACAGAGATAATCATAGCTTCAGCGGCAGTATGGGCTAAATTCCTGTCCTTTTGTTAGCGGAAAATGCAATCTGTCACTGTGCACTGAGGCATCACCCTTTCACGGGGGTCCCATAACCTTGTGATTTTTTTTTTCCATTTGCCTGCGAATGGGAAATTAGTTTAATATAGCATAGTGTCAACCACTGCCAAGAAGACCTCTACTCTAGAAGGAGATTGTCTTCACTTCATCAAAACAAAGCACAGGGGTCTGCTGCCTGGTGTAGATTTTTTCCCCAACGCTGCATTGTTCTTGGAATTTATTCTTACACATTGCAAAAGAATATATTTTCAAGGGGTATTCTCTGTACCTTCTTTTGGTTTGGTAAAAAGTGGGCAGATGAAATTTCATATCCTAAGGAAAAGGCTGAAATATCACCACCGTTTCTCTGTCTACAGGGATCAAATAGTAGGACAGGGCTGCTAACCAAAGGCCATAATTTTTCTGTCTATTATTGGCTTTATTTCTTATAGAGAATGAGAATGAGTCTGAGAATAAGTAAAAATAATGGATCAGCCCCATTTCACTGCCAGTATCCGTGATCGACCACTGGAGATGGCGGTGCATCTTTCAGGCCAATGGGCATCACCCACAATGCAAACGTCCCATCTGTGTTCAATCTGTCAATTTTCTCAGAAAAAAGCTGGAAATTAAAGAGAAACTCCTGACAAGTCTGTATGGGCATGGAATCCATCTAAATTGCCCGTCATAGTCTATCATCATCTGCGAAGTGTCTGCCTAGTAGTGGAATGGCATACAGAAGTTGGGTTGTCCTGGTTTGGCGAGCGAGACAGTGCAGTATTTCAGGCCTGATAGGTGTCTACTGATGGCTCATCTCGGTTATGGGAGGACAAGAAGGATTTCAGGGAATCATGTTGTGTGAACACAAGAGCTGCTTTTATGTTCTCATACTGGCGTCCCACAGCACTGCTGCCACTTGCAGTTTGGCTGATAAATGAACAGTGTGTGAAATGCGAAGTTCCGCATGGCTGGACAAAGGCGGCAGCTGCGGGACGGCAGGGTAGATGGAGTGCTCTATTAGACGTCCACCAGTGGAAGCCTCATCAGATGGGAGGCTGGTGGCCTTGGGTTCCCCTCAATCTCGTTGTCTGTAACCCCGATTTATTACGGAGAACTGCCATTGCCCTGCCTTGATTCGCTGTATCCCTGTCTGTATCACACAAAACCGCTCCGATCTTTAGTATCACGCAGTAGGTCAGCAGATGCTCCGATTGAATCTGCCCCCTCTGTGAACATCATTGCTACCTCACACAAACCCTTCACAGATACCTGTTCTCTGGTGCTCCTTCCCCCCTCGGCGAACAGTAGAAGACTGAGGTGCTTCTGTACTGCCTTCCGGCTCACCGTCTCCTACTATAACCTCCGACTGTCCTTCAAGTCAAACATCTTCATCTGTTGCCATTCTAGGAAGTGTGAGTTGGGGGGGAATGGCCATGGCAAGATGCTCGTACCAAAAATAGAGGAAGGATGAAAGAGTACAAAGAGACAGAGGCACTGAAGGACAGGAAATTATTTGCTAAGGTTATAATGAATAGATCACGTTTTTGACCTCAATCACCCACCGGTGAAGGTCATGTGGCTGTGTCTATGTGCAAATAAGTCTGAGGAATCTGAGGTCTCTCTTTGTCTGCATCCCTCACAGGCAAGGGCTACATGAGCACACTGTGTACATAATCTGTCTGAAACATTAGACACCGAGAAGGAGGGCATAGACTGACTATGTTTAGCCCACAAGCACAACTGCACCTTGATACAATGCAATATGTTTTCTCAACACGTCAATAAGAATGATATTTCCTGAAGGCAGTTGAAGAGGTCAAGGAATGCTGTGTATTGAGAGGCAGGGGCCTTCTGAGCGATGGCGACCCATGTGTGTGCGTTTGTGCATTGTCAGGAACCGCGATGAGCCTGGTCCTGCACTGCTCATTTCACTCCTCACGGACGTGACTCTTCGGAGGCGAGGCTGGGAGATGAGAGTCGTTTCCTCGGGGTAAACTTGGAGTTGGCTTTCGGGCCAGATATGCGTCTGGGTTTGTAATTTTGGAGCGCCGCTCCTGGGGCTAAACAGAGATGGGGGGAGGATTAAAACCAAGGCTTCTTCCTCGTTTAGGGAATGAGAGTTGGAGATTGCGGGTAGAGAAGATAAGGAAGGAACAGAGGGCAAGAAATCGATTTTTTTTCCCCTCATTTTGCTTGTCTTCCAGAAGTGGCTGCATTTGTGGTGAGGTTGAGGTCTCTTTAGAAGGAGGTTGATTTGTATGTCCTCACATCCAAGATAATATGGGCTGCACATATGTAATGAGAATAATTCAGACGTCAGATATTTGGCTGCCTTTTTCCCAAACTACAGCTTGAAGGTTGATGGGTCACTGCAGATTACTGCAGATTAAGATTCAACAAAAGTGAAGAGACTAAAAGTAGAACAAAGCCCTAGGAGGACATGCATGTGGTCATCATTCTCTAACCACTACCACTCTAAACATAAGCTCAGGTCAGCGACTCAGTCTCCCCCGGTCAGCCAGGGGGCGCTGTGCAGAGATGAAGGTGTGTGACTCACTGTTACGTGGATCAGGTCCGTGTGCAGATAGCTGCACTATGGCTTTGTGCTGGCAGCCAGTGGTGGCACTGTAGTACCCTGTTATAAATCACCAATGGGCCCCTGAATCTGTGCTGGGAGGCCCCTGCCTGCCAGCTTCTATGTACCGCCCTAGATACACAATTTGTGCCAGATGAGAGTGACCTTCTAATACCCGAGCTTCAAAAAGCCGTACTGATGACACTCTGCAAAGTTGAACTGCATCACAAAGTGACCTGGATGCTAAACTCAATGAAGCTAATAAGAATGCATAAGTAGTGCCTTTATCACACTAGCATATAACTTCACTCCATCTCTCTAGCAAGCAATTTAGCTTAAATACCAATGACACCATGAAAACCAATCCAAGGATTTAAACCAGAAGCCCCTGTGTAGTGGGACCTGGCCTTGGGTCTAGCTGTTATGCCACTGAATGCCTTAGAGTGCAAGACTGAATCAGTCACAACCAATCACAGACATCCTCTGATTTCTCTGCTGGACTGGATTCTGTAGCATCAGTAACCCTTGACATTTCAGAGGCCAGACCTCTATCGGCTCTTACTCACTCCTTCACTAATCTCTCACCCTTCATACCTGTGAAGCACACAGTGTATATCTTTGTGAGCAAGGCCTTCACACCTGTGAAGCACATAACATATTACTTTGTGAGCAAGGCCTTCACACCTGTGAAGCACACAGTGTATTACTTTGTGAACAAGGCTTTCACACCTGTGAAGCACACTATGTATTACTTTGTGAACAAGGCTTTCACACCTGTGAAGCACACTACGTATTACTTTGTGAGCAAGGCCTTGACACCTGTGAAGCACACTACGTATTACTTTCTGAACAAGGCCTTCACACATGTGAAGCACATTACATATTACTTTGCGACCAAGGGGCCTTCAGCTCACCTTGCAGTGTGTTCTTGCTTGATGAAAATATTATGAGGATGGAGGATGGGTCCTCCAGCAGGGGGCGATGGAACAGAACTGGTCGACATGGTGATGTGAGTAAAGTGTGATTCCTTGGGAATTAAAAGGGGAGCTACAGAATGAGCTTGCAGGGGAAAACAACAGAGTACAATACAAAAAAAAAAAAACAGTGTATGTTTTATAATCCTACCGGCTAAAAAACAAACATAACTTAATATGCTGAGAATGGGGACGTTCATTATTCTGTGGCTGTTCTTCCAAAGAAGCAGGACATTTTACACACAGACGTACACACTCAGGCGCAAATTAAAACAATACTAGTTGACTGGAGAGGCATTTGTGCATGGCAGCAACACCGTGGGTAATGAGCAATGGCGAGAAGCTGAAAGTATAGCGTGTGTGCGCCTGGTTTTCAGCATGTTTACACACTGTTATTGTCTCCTCGTTTGAAAATGTCTCCCTTTATCCAAATGCTTAAAATGGGCAGCCAAGGACAAACTGGGGGCAGTTAGTGGCAAACCAGGGGCAATTAGTGGCAGGCTCGTTGCAGTGAGGCGGGGGTGGGTGGGTGAGCAGACAAGCAAATGTGGAGTGGAAGGTGGCAGAATCTGGACAATAAATGAAATGTGTGGCAGGAGCTAGGAGCATGTAACCGTGGTGTCAGTTTAGTTATGTGGTAATTGGGGACCTGCAGGCACAGGAAATGATACTGAGAAAAAAAGGATGTGGCGATGTGGAGTAAAGGGGGAGAAGAGAGGTAGGAAGGAGGAATGAGAGAGACAGGGGAGAAGCGATCTGAGCGTCTGGTTCTGAGTGCCGCTTCAGATGTGGGCGGGGTTTTCGCGTTTCCAGTCCGCGTGCGAAGCGAGCCGGCAGGCTGGTGGCGCACGCAGACTCCTCGTCTTTTCGGTTTCCTTTTTTTAGGTTAAGTGCTTTTGCAGAAAGCGTACCAGGGATGCTGGAATGTCATAGCTCGCAGGATCTTTTTCCAGTCACGCATCTCAGCGCCTAATCCGCTGTGACGGGGGCCGGAGAGCGATTCGGAGAGCCATTACTCGTGCTGTCAGTCGGTACGCTTCTTTTACGTAATCCCCGGCCGTTTAAAGAACGTCAGGTCATCGTTACCTTACGCCCTGCCTACTTTATGTTTAAATTATTAACAAATGCCTGTCCTTAAAACTGCAGTCTATTTTAAGGAAGTCCAAGGAGATTGTCCTAAAAATGTGACAAGAGTAGGTTGGTTCCAACTGTTGCTTGTCCAGGTTGGCACTGTGGCTTAGTGAGTAACACCATTTGCTTTACATCTCTTGGGTTGGGGCTGGGGCTGGGGTTGGGGATGGGGAGGGGGTTGAGGTTGCCCCTGATCTATGTGTATAATTTCCAAATTCCCCCCCTTTTATGAAGGTTTCCTTCTGCAGCCCAAAGACGTCTAGCTTGACTAACTAGTGCCTATTAATTGCTTGTACTTTGTGTATATATCCTATGATTGACCGACGACGTGTGCCACATTCCGCATGATACAGGCTCCAGTCACACCCCCCTCCCCGTGTCCAGCATAAGCGGTTGGATTACTGAGGGATGATACCGATCCTAAAAACCTCCGAACGCCTGAGACGGCGGCGATACACCGGTAGAGGGCGCGCATTCGTTGGTTTTGAGCCGCGCTGAGATCGGCACAGCCAAAAATTCAGGGAACATTGTCATAACAACGCACAAGAAGAATCACATAAAAATTTAAGAATTATGGTCGCACTTGTGTTCCTAATTATTTTAATCATATATTTACGCCCTTAGCTTAACTGTCTTTTGCTGAGACGCCTATCCTCTCTTTAGAGTACAGGATGCAGGAGAAGACGCGTTTCTCTGCCAAATTCAAACTCAGTCCTCGCCCATTGATAAGGATGCTCTCTTGTGTGGCCAGGAGTCTTTCGCACAATCAAACGTGGGGGGAAAAAACCCTCCAGTTCATATATGATGAAATGTCGGTTAAATGGGGAGGCGTTGATTAGCAAATCGTCTTGAGGAGATTAAGTCCTTGATTATGAGGACAAGAGTAAGAGCTCCTGGCTAATCGCCGCTAAAGTGAATTTTAATTGACTTATTAGGTTGGCATGCCGCGCCTGTGCCGGATTCAGGTGGGATTTAAAGGGCGCGGAGCGCCACGGAGAGCCACCTTGGTTCAGGTTATAATTTGCAATCTCGGCGGGGTTTTGGCATCGCCCCGCGGGTCACCCCTCCTTGCAATCTATTCCGCTCAGGTGGCTTAGATGTACATGACAAATAGGCCAATTAAACTTTATTACGGGCTACAATTAAAACAATAAGCCAATGAATAAACACCGTAAAAGCTGAAGACAACGCAGTCATTGAAGTTGTAAAATTAAAATAACAATTCTAACCGAAACTTGCGGACGTGCTATTTTATGGGTTTGTCGTGAACCGTGGCTGAAACTTTTTAAACGGAAAAGCGCAGTCTGGAGTTTTCCCATATTTGTTATATATAAATATACAGGCTGTATAATTCTTTTTTGCAGGGATGCCGTTTCTGCTTGGCTGGCTATTTTATTAACACCATCTGAACAAGATGAATTAATAACCACATCACGGCGAGTGGGAAAGGGGGACTGGGGACATTATAGGTGTACAGTGTCACTCTCAAGTCGCTGCTATTGTTACGGACGCATGACAGTCTGGCATTGTGCAGAGATCCAGCCCTCAAGAGGTTAAATCGGCTCCTGCCTGCTTGGAAAAGCCCATTTTTGCAACCTGGAAGGGAGGGGGAGTGGGGCATACCATTCAGCGAGCCATTCACATCCCGAGAATGAGAAGCCGTTGTCTCAGTGCCCCGTGCGAAAAGTGTGGGGTACGCATATGAGCACATGGGCTCCCAGTAACTTCACTTTCAGTTTAAGGGAAAAAAATCTCCGAAGTTTCCTAAAACACTGAATGGTGTCAAACAAAAAACTTATTAGAAAGTGACCGGAATCCACCGTTACTGATGCATTTGGCAAAGTCTGGGGTCGTCACTATAGAACTGACCCGAAGATCCGTGGAAGGTTTCCGTGATCGCGAAGGGGGAGGAAAAGTCAGGCTGAAATGTGACGGGTATTTTGACATGCTTGTCCTCTGAATCTCCGTTACGCAGATCGGTTACCCACCGAGACCTTTTTGATCACTTTTCACGTGGTTGTTTTCTGTGGGACCGATGACATGAACTCAGGAGCGCGCCGATGCAGTGAAAAACACTTTGGGAACTGCATTGAAAAAGGCAAATTTCTGTTTCACTGTTTTTTTGGGGAAACCAGACCTAAAACTACTATTAGACTGAGTTTTTGTCTTTAAAACTGAAATCACAGGCGCATAACGGAAATAAAATTAAGCACACATTTTGGAATGAAAGCACATTGTAATTGCAAACTACATCGGATTTCTCAGTTAACACGTGTCACAGACTGAAACAAATGATAATGTGATTTCATTTAGACTTTTATTGCACTTGGAAGGAAAAGCACAATCAATAATTACCTGCCTGGAGGACCGGGGACCGGGATTTTTAACTCATCGTTAAGATTATGAAAAGCTGTTCGTCGGGTTTTTATGCTCCAGCGACTTGTGGATTGTGCAAGATATTACCCGTTTCAGCAATATTGGAAGGATGCCTTCAGATTTCTTGAGAGTTCTTTTTTCCCTCGTTGTCCTGCACATTTGTTCAGGTATGCGTGACATAGGTGTTCAGTCTGAACTTTTATTACAGTGTCCCTTGACCGTCTGCCGCGCTACGTATTTCACACTATGACATTTAAACTAAAACAGAAACAATCTCCCTTATCGTTTCTTAGATTTTGTCGTACTACTTCAAATTCAAATTGCTACCTAATTTACAAGGCGGGTACGGGAGCGAAAAGCGCGCTGTACGGAGATGGAAATCGTTTTCATGCAGACCTACTTTGTAGCTTTTTTGTTTCATTAAAAACTGCAGACAAATTATTTTAATAAACAAAGATAGGATCTGGCTTTCATGTGGATCAGATTAGACGGTTGCAAATAACGCCGTAATATTGAGCTTTTTTTATTTCCATTAAATAGGTTAATATTGTTTCTCTGGAAGGGGGGTTCGCCTGGCTGGAAGCGATTCGTAATTACTGTCTAGTCCTACAGGAGAATTAGGATGGAAAATAATAGGTTGATTACTTAGTGTTGCGATGTATCCGCTAAGTATTTAACACGCTTTTAGAAAAACTGCGGAGCATCTGCCTGTGTCTTGTATCTCTAAACTAATACTTTGTGTTGATATTCCTCTCGAATTGTTGCGTTACTAATTTTAAACAGAAGCATTAAAACCACTTCGTTTGTCGCTATGTGAAAATCCATGGCACAGTAGTTGCACTTAACATTGATTTGCTGTATATGCTTAACCCATATAAAATGTTTTCTTTCTATAGTTAAAACGAATGACATGACGCTTTGTACCACTAAACTTCCAAATCATTACAAAATTGTAAAAATGCATTAATTGTTGTTTGGTTTCTTACTAAGCGATCCCAGTTTGGCCCCGAGGCTGCCAGTTTACACCGATCTGAATGGCCAGAAAAGTAATGGTCGCAGTTTTAGCGTTTTTAATACTGATCTTAAAGAGCAGTCGTTGGGTTAGGCGACGTGTAACCAGCTGGGAACATATAAAGGTCTGATTTTCCTGGCCTGTCTGCAATTCACTGCCATCCGACTTGACCCCCCGGGGGTCTGATCCACGGCTGCCCCGATGCGCCACATCCAGAATCTCCTTACGGCAGCAGATTTGGGGGCAACCGCAACTTTTGATAGTCTTTTTTTCCCACGGAAGTAGGCTGTGGGTTAAATGATAGCTTTTTATTACAGTCTAATTGTTTAGCCGGTGCTTTTATCCGAAGCACATATGGCCACGTATGGTTTACTGGCGGATGTGTCGCAGGAGCAATTTTAGAGTCATTATTTTGCCCAGGCTCCCGAGTAGCAGCCCCCTCAACCCTGGGGTTTGAACTGGCATCTTTCCGGTTGCAGATGGGTTGCTTTAGAGCGCTGCAGTAGCCCAAAGCCTTATAAAGAGTTAGTTCTGAGTAAGAGTAGATCCCCGTGTGTCTCTGTGTTGGATGGAGTGCAGTACATAGCTAAAGCTTCGGAGTGAGATCACAGCCCACCTTGCTGGAGCGTTCAGGCAGGTCTCACGATTAAGAGACGTGTCTGATCCGATCTGCATTCACCATGAACGCCTCCTCATGTGACCCATACATGTGCACTTACCGCAGGAATGCATGTGTTTCTGTGCGTCTCCAGTTCAAAGCCCCAAGATCAGTTTTTGCCATTAACTGGAAAAGGTTAAGTTCGGACAGTGACCCTGATCAGTATAAGCAGTTAAAACACGGGTGGGTAGATGGATGGATAGACAGTTAAGTTTGGGATTAGGCTTCGGAATGGGGGAGATGTAAACTTATCTTAGATCAGTGCTTAGAGGGGCTGTCTGCCCAGTGCAAATAGGTCCTGGGTGTAGATGGAGACAGCTGGCTGACTTCAGCACACAGGTGGATGAGATTATGAGATATTAGAGCCTTCATAGTTAGGGGTTTTGTGGAAATTGAAGAAGGTTGATGGTTGGGACTCAAACCTATAATGTTCTGATCCCCACCATACTTCCACGGGCTTCAGCATACCTGCTGTGTGGATGTTCGTCTGTTATCGGCTGTTCAAACCTGAATCAGCCCTGGTGAGGCTCCCAAAAGAAACAGGAAACAGCCACAAAAAAGGCACATATGTGACAAATGGCTGCCACATGATTCCATGCTCCTAACCACAGAACATGGGAAGCACATACTGTGACACAACATACTCTCACACACATTATTATTTTTATTTTTATTATTGTTACAGACCTTTCTGTGTGTGTGAGAGAGTTTGTGTGGTTTATTTATGAGAGGTATTTAGCTTCCAGCTGTTGTTTACCTGGCCTGGCCATGTGAGGACCAAGGAGTGAAGCTCGGTGTGGCCGTTAGGTGCCGTATGAGCGGAGTTGGCGTGCATCCTTATCGCTTTGGCAGATAACGCTCTGTAACGGGCGCATGCCTGTGTGCATTCCTGTCCTTCAAAGACAGCAGCGCTAAAGCGCTTTCAGGTGTCTCTGTTTGGGTGATCTTCCCCTGGGACGGCATGTGAAATATTCCGCTGCTGCCGGCTCGTCTCCGCTGTCCACAGTGCGGCGATTCTTGCTGAAGTGCTGGTTCACCGGTGGGAGGGGCTCACAAGACCTATGTGATTGTGTCTCCACCCCCTTCCCGCCAGCCACCAAAGCACAGAAAGGGTGGGGTCCCTCAGACAAAAGAAAAAGGAAGTGAGGTGGTACAGAGGAACAGGAGCTTTTTTTAAGGTGGGGGGGCATAAGAGGAGAATCAATTTATACAGACGGGTCACCCAATGATATGTTTTGAATCGGTGAGTGACAGTGGAGGGACCACTCGGTGAGCCAATCAGCTGGGGCCAGACCCTCCATGGCCCCGCCCCTGTATACACCCCTGGTGAAAGTTCAGAAGTAACATCACATTAAATAATGGGATGTCCATTCCTGAAATGGACAGGCAGGGAATACTGGCTCCTAAATCCAGGAAGTCTGGGGAAAGTGGAACAGCATGTTGGGGGGGGGGGGGGGGGGAA
>JAODJU010000013.1:307846-326483 GCA_026776725.1 Gnathonemus echidnorhynchus
GACGGGGGGGGGGGGTTCAGGGGAGGAGAGAGGGAGAGAGATGGGAGGAGGAAGAGAAGGAGGAAGAGAGACAGAGAGAGGTGGGATGAGAGGGAGAGAGAGATGGATGGAAAAGGAAGAAGGAGTGAGAAGTGGGGAGAGAGACTGGGAGGGAGAGGGAGAGACAGGGAGAGATGGAGAGAGACAGGAAGAGGGACAGAGATAGTCAGGGAGCAAGAAGGAGAGACTGGGCGAGACAAGGAGAGGGATAGAGAGAGACAAGGAGCGAGGGAGAGACTGAGCAAGACAGGGAGAGGGATAGAGAGAGACAGGGAGCGAGAAGGAGAGACTGGGCAAGATGGGGAGAGGGATAGAGAGAGACAGGGAGTGAGAAGGAGAGACTGGGCAAGATGGGGAGAAGGATAGAGAGAGACAGGGAGTGAGAAGGAGAGACTGGGCAAGATGGGGAGAGGGATAGAGAGAGACAGGGAATGAGAGGGAGTGAGAGGGAGAGACTGGGCAAGACGGGGAGAGGGATAGAGAGAGACAGTGAGAGATGGAGAGAAAGAAATGGGTGGGAAAGGAAGAAGGAATAAGAGGTGGGGTGGGAGACTGGGAGGGAGAGGGAGAGACAGGGAGTGAGTCCAAGTGAGAGACAGGATGAGACATGAGAAAAGAGAGAGACAGACAGAGATGGAAAGACAGACAGACATACAGAGTTGGGGAGACGATCAGACAGACAGACAGACATATAGGGACTGGGACAGTCAGAGACTTTCCTCTAGGGGGAGGGAGAGCATGGAGTTAAGCAGCCTTCACTGCAGAGACATGCTTTACTCCTTTTGTTCCTGGTGTGCCCCCCCATACCGCTGCCATCCCTCATTACTGTGCATTTGAGAGTTCTGTCCTCCCGCCCCCAAATCTGGCAGGTATCGCATCCAGCCCCCTCCGCAGCACCTGCCTCCTCGTCCCCGGGGCTGTCGGCACTGGGACAGGCCCTAGTGGCAGATTTATGTGCTGTGTAAGTGTGCTGAAGTGTGCATATCCATCACTGAGTGAGGATCTCCACGACCCCCCCGGTGCCACTCACCGCCAAAAACCAGGTCGGAACCTTCCAGAAGTGTCTCTTTGAGAAGCGCCATGATAGACGTGGGCCCAACGGCACTGGGGAGGATGGATGGATGGATGGATGGATGGATGATTTTTAATATCTTATTCTTTCAAGGTTTGATTCTACTTTAATAGTATTTTGTGTCGCTTCAGTTACTGCTGCCCCCCCCCCCCCACTTTACATCCCCATCCTGCACAAACCTAACACCACCTATGGTCTACTACTTGGGTAACTTCATAAAATTGTACAGGCGGAGGTGATCTGTGTCTGCCCAAGGCAAGGCTGATGGCATTCGTGGGGACTGTGAGTGGGGGGTGGGGGATTGTATGAGTGAGCTGTCCTTGTATGGCTGTGAACAGTGAAGCAGAGAGGAAATGAAAGCAAACAGCGACTTTTCAGCAGGTTTGAAGTGCATTATTACACTGTCCTGTTCCACCCCTCGAGTCCCTCTTTCAAAAACTGGCTCCCCATCTCCCCCTCCATCTCTTCATCTCGCTCTCTCCCTCAGTCTGTCCATGTGCCTGACATTTGCTGTGTAAATATTTGTGGTGCATAGTGGGACACAGAGAGATAGTAGAGCATGGGGGGGTGGTTATCAGTATCTTTCTGGGGTGGGTTGGGGTCTCTCTCCTTCTCCTCCTCCTCTTTTCCCCTCTTTCTTTCTCTCTCCTTTCCCTCACTGATGAAGTCCTGATCAATGCTCCTGGCTTTCAGATCCTGACATCTCCTGCCCTTACGGCATCTCTACATGGCTCCGTGGTCACGGTCCTGTTTGCACGATACCTGCGGCTCGCCTCTTTGTTGCATCCTACCCCCACTCACGGGCGAGTCTGGGTGCAGCTGCCGGGTGCACGATGGCGTGTGCCAGGCCGAGAGTCCTGCTCCCTGTGCGGTGGCCCCCTAATTGAGTTAAGCCCTCCTCTGGTGTCATGTAATCAGAGGGTAATGGAGTTAATTAGGGGTGAATAGGAATGAGCACATGCATCTCAGTGTAGTGGGTTGGTGTGTGTGTGGGGTGGGGGGGGGGGTCAGGCTCAGAATAGACCTTGTGTGTTTGGCTCCCCCGCTGTCTCTGTGACGGCTTGGCGAGAGCAGTACTGTAGAGCTTGACAGGCACCAGGCAGACTGTGGATCGACTGGTTTACAAAGCCCTCACAATCCACTCTTAATGTCTTTCTGTGTGTTGGGCTGAAATATTTGCTGAATAACTTTCACAGTGATTTATTTGCGCACTTGACCACTTAAGTGTTTATGTAACCTTATACACTACTGCATTAAAAGTAAAACACATTATAGAACAATGAAGAATGTGTATTAGCCGTTGTTTATAGTGCTCCGAACAAGGTCTGTTCATGTCATATAGCTATCAATGCTGATCCGAAGGAGGGCCAATCAGACACTTTCCCTGGGTTTGAAATAAATCCCTTTATTGACAAACTGTGAGGTCTGTTCAGTGTCTGTTGAGCCTGTAGCAGTTAATAGAGGGTGATCTGTAACACTGGAGGCTTTAGGTGTTGGGGGTCTTGACAGGAGAGGGTGGCTGTCGACAGGATGGGGTCACGGAGGGGTCAGCCCCCGTGATGGGTGAGCAAAGCTGTCTGCCTTTGGTGTTGCATTCACCATTTGCCATTTTCTTTTATTTCTTTATTTCTTTAAAGAGCTCTCAAATTGGGGGGGGTGAGAGGAGTAAATCCCAACCAACCCCCCCACCCCCATCTCCGCCATCCTCTGGCCCTTTTTACTAAGAATCCCTTACCCATACTGTTATTACCTTACCTTTGGCCTTGAACCCCCCCCTCCCCCCGCTACATTGCAGTAAACACTGCCAGAACTAATATCTCTCTCTATGTCTCTCACACATACACACACATGCACAGAAACATTATATAATTATATACTATCTTTGTTTCTACTTCCCTTTGAGGCTTTAATTAAGAGTCTGTGACCACCAAAACAGAAAAAAACCCTGATATAGATAACACACAAAACCAGATAAAGCTGTAAAACAACCATTTGTTCCATGGGGATGCCCTCATAATGCATGTTTTTCAGTCTATTAGTGAGGACATTATCTCAAACATTGTCTTCACAGCATTCATATAGGCATACAGTTATATACACGCATACTGAATGAAGTATCACGCTGGAAAACCACCAAGTGAAGCTAATTAAAGACCGTCCACACATCCCTTGTGTCTCTCTGTCTTTTCTTCTGCTCATTTCAGGAGCATATTTTCCCTTCTCTTTCCCATTCCCATGATGCATTTCTTTCTAGCGGAGCAGGCCCCAAAAATGAGGATGATCTGGCATTAGCTCTGCGGGATACCGTGTGGCAGGCGGAGGGCTTCACAGACCACTAAATCCTGGTCAGAACTTAGCCAATTACAGACCTATGTAACGGCACGTAGCGTCTGTGGGCTAGGTCATTAATGCTCACAGTCTTCCAGCAGATGAAGAAAGGGAACATATTGTGGCACCATGCAATTAGAAGACCTGCCAGCCATTCTGGCTCCGCACAGGACAACCTTATGTGTTGGCACTCACAAAGCAGGGCTTGGCCTTTACTGTCTAGAAGTAGGGTAGGATTCTGTCAGACCCAAATAATCAAAGGCAGAGAGCTCGATTGGAGTCACCCACAGAGTCTATAGCTGAGCGGCTTCTTTCAGGTTGGACGAGATTAGCAGAATACCATGTAAGTCCATGTGCTTACCTTCGTCCCATCCAAAAAGTTGACCTAACTTTTAAATTTTAAAATTATTACCCCCCAATACTAAAACTCTCTCCTATACCCTTGTGTGCGCACATTTGTGCAAGGTGTGTATGTTGAATGTTGAACTCTCTCTGACCTTGGGTGTGCCTAAAGGTTCTGCCAGACAGGATATTCACCCTTGCTTACCCTGCAGCTTACCATTGATTCAGTCAGGTTCATCTCCGTTTAGCATTGCCCATGGTATTCCAATAAGGAGTGTGTGCAATGCTAACTGCTTTTTCAGCACGTCACATCGGTGGGAAGGCAGCGATCGAGCGAGCTAATCGAGGAGTTAGCGCTCGAATGAATGAATGTGCGACACTACGAGTGGGTAGGGAAGCCAGAGAAATTGGCCTATGTGGAGTCACAGGCTGCCACGACTCTGAGACGGGAACAGCAGGGGAAGACATGCCCGTCGGCCGAGAGTGGGATGCTCCCCCGGTCAAGACTCGTCTTAGCGGCAGCGTTAATTGAAACAGACCGTGATGCTGGGATTTGTCACACGAGGTTACGCATTTCAGCAGGCCGGGTCCCCGTTTTCGCGCCAGCCCATCCAAAAATAAGTATGATCTATGTGGGGAGGTACCTTTTCTCTGACCTTGTCACATTCGTCTTTTTGGCCTCGCTTGCCCTCTTCTGACAGTGTAGCAAAAGTAAATTATCCCGTTAAGGAATGTGCCCTGTGCCCTGTAAACAGTGCGCGTGTTTGTATAAGATGCATAATTGTCTGTCTGCGTGTGCGTCTGCGTGTGTGTGTATGTGTACGTGTGTGTGTGTGTGTGTGTGTGTGTGTGATGTGTTGTTTGCCTCACATGTATGTCGCTCTGGACAAAATCTTCTGCTAAATAAAGTAAATGTAAATGTAAATTTTTATCTGTGGCTTGTGTTAGTCTACTGAACAGACTTTAATCCATCAGATTGATATACAAACTTGACCCAAATTGGTGTAATTAAGGCCCCCTTTTTAAAGATCCGTCTCTGGCTGTTCATTCTCCTCTGTTGCCAGGATCAAAATCGGCTGGACGAAGGGCGGTCTCTTTTCACACAACTATCATCATCTTTCAGACACGCTAGTCATGGGAGCCTCTCATTTCGTAGGATGTCGTCAGCATCGAGTCGCGATCAAGGTGCAGTAAGGAGGACCTCTAAGCTAACTCAGAATGTGCAGTGGATACCTTGTGTTTAGTCAACTTCAGTAGTGTAACATCATCCCTGTCTGGATGTTTTGAGAGGCGCTAAGTGTACGATTCACTCAGCATCTGTCTCTGATTTCATGCAGCCTGATGGAACAGGAGATGATACGCAGTGAAATCGAACTGAAGGAGGCCTTAATGATGAGTGTCGCGAGCTTCCCAAGCGGGGTAGCCCAACGTGGGCCGGGATCGGGTGCAGCCGTCAATGCAAACGTGGCACCAAGCACGCCGTCCCTACAGCAGAGGCTGAAACCCCTTTCCTCATTGCCAATTCACCCCCCTACTCTTGCATCTGAAAAATAACATAGACGCACACACGAGCCAGAGAAGAAAAGCCTCCCGTCAGAAGAAGATCCTGTTTAGCCTTGCCGTCCCAAACGCAGCTGTGCGGTTTCCCAAGAAATTCCAGAGATGCTAGAGTGATGAGGAGCAGCCTGGGGTGGCGGCGGTGGTGGTGGGGGTTGGGGGTATAGGGGAGAAACAAGGAGAGAGAGGAGAAGATAAAAGGTGTCAGGGAGATGTGAAAGGATGTGGTGAGGCTGTGTGCGGGTGTTTTCATTCCAGGAATTCTAACTGATTGCACATCCACACACACACTCATGCCCGTTCAGGCACGCAAACACTCTCTCACACACGTACGTAAGCCTGGCGCTAAGCATGCTGAGGACCACTGGAGAAGTCCTGAGTATGACATAAGTTGTGGAAGCCATGGAACCAGATGAAGATTTCCTGGTGGTCCCTCCAAAAGTTGACTAACTCTAAGGGGGCTGTGTTCTTCAGGCGTATCTCCCCAGCTGGCTGACTGTGTCCCTGTGACAGAAGAGAAACCAGAGGGAGGAGACGCACAATTTGTCCCATTCGCTCTACCATACTTTATGAGGCACAGGGGAATGTAGCCAGAGTTTGACACTCATCTCCATTCCTGTGGCAAGGGAGGTGACGCCTATCTTTGAGCCGTGGTTTTGACTTGAATTCCCAAATAATTTGCGTGGTGATGAGTGTTTAACTTGTGGGGCACCTAGGTGAACGAACGGTAAACATATGGAATCAAAATGTCCGGGGGGGGGGTTCAGGAGACACCGTGACAGCCTTCTCCTCCATTTGAGTAGAACTACAATCCAAATAGATATTGAGGAATGGACAGCATGAATGTGGCAGATGTGCATTTCCACAAACATGATCATCTTGTGACTATTAAGGTCAAATCTTCCTGTATTTCGGTCATATAATTGTATAAACTTTTTGCGGGCCACATATGAAAGAAGAATGTGAAGCAGACTGAAGCAGACTGACAGAAATGTGTGCTGCATCAAAAAGGAGCGACATGTGCAAGACACGGCCACGCAGGCATCAGCGCCGAAGAAATGGGCAGAACCTCGTCCTTTTATATCTCAATTTTCCCTGTTCAGATAGAGCCGTTGTTCCCTAATCCATTTGGAGAACTGACTTTGCTGCAATAATGATCTCCTTTAAGCAGGCTCTCAAAGGAAAGGCTCAACACTTCAGATGGTTCCATTTTGAGGAAAATGATGAATAATTTTAATAAGTGCCAGTACCTCATAATGAACTGTATCAACAATGAGCACAAGTACTCACCACTTTGTCCTCTTGTCCTTTACCTTGGGGACTGTTACCTGTGAGACAGCTGGAGGGTTCATTTTACAAGCCCTAGAAGTCTGTGTGTGTTAACCGTACTGGGGAATAGAGAATTTGCGCTTGTCATCTGAAACCTAAGGACTCTTCCAGGAAGTGAAAGGGACACAATGAAGGAACCAATGATGAGGAAGATCTCCTTCATGAAAGGGATACACTTGCCTTCTTGGTTGAATGTCCAATATAGTTAAATTGTGTGGTACAAGTTACATATGCAATAGGAGATGTTTTCCTCTGTATCTCTTCTATCTTCTCTTTTTTCTGGACAGAACCCTTTGTGAATATGCTTTTTTTAAACATGGATCATACTCTATAACAGTGAGGTTCATCACTTGCACTAGTGGGCGGTTTTGAGTAGTACAAATGGAATGCCAATCAATGCCACCCTCACCCCTCCCAAATACTCCCCCCTTCCCCCCCACACTGCTTTCAGCACCTCGCAGGCTCTGTGGTTTCCTTTGACCTAAAGATTAAACAGAATACAAAATCAGAGACAAGACAAGATCAGCTCTTTTGCTCATACAATATGCATGTTCTCCTACTTGCGCTTTGGATCTTCACGCATGAAACCAGACCTCCTGCAGAAGGTCATCTCTTGGGCCGGGAATTTACCCATGAACGTGCTTATGTGTGTGTGTGTTAGGGGAGAGATGAAGGGGCAGTCAACAGATGTGTATGTGGAGACAATGTGTGTGTGTGTAGGGAGGATTGTTTAGTGTCTGTAATAGTGTGAGTGTGACACTATTTGTGAGTATCTACAATGTTAAAACAACAGTTGTGCAACATTCCTCCTGCTGCAGTCCTGGGTGGTGGCTGCAGGCCAGTTACCTCTGGAGCGAGAGGCTGGTCCAGCTGTTCTTCACTGCACAAAGCTGTTGATGTGGACAAAGAGGTGCTGGATGTGGACCCACCATTGTGCATGAGCCAGCGTGTACGTGCGTAGGGGGTGGGGGACAGCTCTCAGTACTGTCAAGCGCTGCATGCCAGACGGTTGACTCCACTTCGACACAATAAAGTCGAGCCCCTTGAATAACTCCAGACCAAGAAACAAGGATGAATAACCATTTGTCTAAAAATAAATATATTCCCGGTGAAACAAATCATCTGTGAGCTCACACATGCCAAAGCCTTCTCAAGGCCAACGCTGGCTACCGTCAGCAGGAGCAGCCCCCGCCACTGCAACCCCCCCCCCCCACCCCAAGATCATTCACCCTTGGTTCCAAAATGCGGAAACGTGGAGCTAAGGATAGCGCTGGCCCTGTCCATTCCGGCAGGCCATCTGAAGTTGACTTTGTGGTAACCCAAGGCTTTCCTCGCTCCAGTTTATGCCACCATGATTAAATCAGGAGACTTCATCCCATGGCAGAGGGTCTGCTAAAAGTGCACTGATTGTTTGTACCACCTGATGAAACGCTTTTTGGAAATCCTCAAAGCACTGGGGCTGGGAGAAGAACTTCACAAACGAGCGATTTGGCTTCTCGTGATCATCCCCTGTGGCTAACAAACCTTTATGCCAAAAGAGCAAGTATTTTATACAATACAATTATTAATGCTCAAGATGAGCCACGTTATGGGCCTTGACAGATGAACTTTGCGGCTGATCCGGCATGATGTTATTACATTTTTTGGCAGCGCTGGTGAAACTGAGAAGCAGCTAATGGATCGAGTGGGAGAGAGAAATACGAGGCCTTCCTGGTTGGGGATCCTCGGCCAGCAGGGTCAGTGTGGAAATAGACTGTGGTGAGACTGGGAAGGGGGAAGGAGACAGTGGTGGGGGCTTTAATGTGGTGCCCCCACCCCCACTTCAAGGCACTAGTCAATGCAGGAGCCCAGTGCAGACATGTTGGAAACTTCGCAGTTGACAGTTACCATAGATCTAGAGTGGCTAGACCAGACACAGTCAAAGCGGTTCTGGAATAAGTGGGATCTGGAGAAAAGCTGGAAAGCTGTATTTATGACAGATGAATTCCCTGCTGGGAAAACCACAAGTTTGTGTACATTCCCTGGTATATTTGATTGCCAGTGATATGCATTAAGTAAAGTGATGCCTTTCAAAGTGACTATGGCTCCTCTCAGCCCTGCCATCCCTAAAAACACAACCCAGGCTCAGAAAGCACTCTGGTGAAATTCTTCCACAGCCAGCTGTTTACATTATTGTCCCCTAGTTCTCGTGATGAAGCCTGGCCCTCGGTTAGCGCCTTCTTCCGGAAGTTTCTGGCCTGGACTCCGGTCCCACGTCCATTTAATGCGGCTCATTTTCATTTTCAATCTTTCCCGCATGGACAGTGGGTACATGAGACGTGAACCCATAGCCTGCTGGTCAGAGGTCTTTAAAAAAGAGGTCTGACATGAGCTGCTCATGCATTGATTTCATTTTGCATTACTAGTGCTGATTATTTAACTGCGACTGCAGAAATACGTGGGAACACGTGTGAGCAAAGGTCTTTTCAGCACGCCGGTCACGTAGCCACGGTCACGTACTAGCTCATCAAAGTCAAAGTAAACCGCTGCCCTTCTGCAAAGTGCCCCAGTGACCTTTCCCGTTTTACCGTTGAGAATAAACATGCTTTCCATTCTGGCCAGATTTACAGCTTCTCATTCTAGCAGTGCGATGTGTTAACATTTCCTGGGCGTGTTGCTGCCACACACACACACACACACACAAACACACACACATGCACATGTCGGGTATGCCTATCCTTATGGGGACCGCTCATTCACTTCTATGGGAAAAATGCTAACGCTAACTATGACAACCTTAACCCTACCCTGCCCTAACCATAACCATAAGTAACCAAGCAAAATACAAGAGTTTTTGTATTTTTAGTTTTTCCATAGCAGTCACCAATTTTTATAAAATAGAGTAGGAATAGCTAGGGTACATTTCAGGAAATGGCATGGTGGTTAGACTCCTATTCATCAGGGCTGGGATATGTTGCTCCGTGTTGGATGGTCAGCTTAGTGGTGCAGTGGTTAGCACTGTTGCCTCACACTCCTGGGACCAGAGTTCGAGTCTCCAGCATGTGTGTGCGGAGTTTGCGTGTTTTCCTTGTGTTGTTATGGGGTTTCCTTCAGGTGCTCTGGTCCCCCCCGCAGGCAATTGGAGATACTGAATTGTCCATACGTGTGAATGGTGTGTGAGTGTGTCCTGTGATGGGTTGGGGCCCCATCTTGGGTTATTCCCTGTCTTGTGACCCTAGCCTCTGGGATAAGCTCTGGACCCCTGTGACTCTAAACAGGACAAAATTGGATGGATGGACTGTTACTAATAATAACTAACTATTACTAATATTTCTGTCACCATATGCACATTAACATATGTAGAGGCCTCTGGGGGGCCAACAATATAAGCTGTCAACCAGGGGGGTGGGGAGTTTAAAATTCTTATTAAACAAGATTTTTAGTAGAGGCCCCAGACTCCCACTCTTCCTTATAATAATATTCTAAGAGTATGACTGTGAGAGTAACAGTGAGTAAAACAGAGTACTAATACTAATACAGAGCATCCCGAAAGGCTTGTGCAGTTTTAAGCTTTAAAAACTTCAAGAATGAACATACAATGCTACAAACATACAAAGAACAACATTTGAAAGTTTGATTAAATTATCATTATTATCATTTCATAATAAATGTTAACATAACCACCATCTTGTGCTCTGCATTGTGTAAGAAAAGGATTTTTCTCAACTTCGTCAAAACTTTCACCAACTGCTGCTTAGTAACTGAATGGATGGAAGTTGTAATCCCGGCTTGAAGATCATCCAGAGAATGAGGTTTGATGCATGCATGAGGGTTTGGACATGATCTCACAAGAAAAGGTCTAATGGAGACAGGTCAGGTGTCCACACAAACCAGAAAACGTGGTTCATGTCTTGTTCCATTGTTGGCATCTTCAGACGGAGTATTAGTCCAAATTCATAACATTGAATAAGCAATAAATTTTTTTTTTTTTTTGTAAGTTTGTGGCATTCATACCAGGGAAGTTTTTATAGCTTAAAGACTTTTAGACTTTTGGAGCATCCTATATTACTGCCGAATAATAATTCTGAGAAGTATTCAGTAGCAGCATGTAAAGGAGTGATACAGGAACATTAGATGTGCCTCTTTGCTAGGGGTGGGGGTGCCATCCTCTCGGGGGAGCCAGAGGGAAGAAAAGCACCTTTGAGAAAGATTGACAGGGTGGAAGTAAGGGGGGGTGGTGAGGGAGGGGCCTCATGGGGGAGAGGGTGTGTGCCTGGAATTTTGTGAAAAGAAACTGAAGTTTTGGAATTGGGTTTCCTTTGAGAAAGAGACAGGAAGGATCACTAGTTACTGGACCCCATCTGGATGGAGGGCTGACAGGACGGATCTTTTTCCCCACCGGTCCCGTGACGGGCGGCAAACTGGCTAAACATGTCAGCCGTCTAACAAATGTGACATTGTGTTTTCTCTGAGTTTTCACTACTCCTGCGGAGTCCGTGTTTTGATTCCTGCCAGTTGTAGTTAGAAGGCCCATCCAGATCTCTGTACTCCTCCGTGGTTCTGTGTGGGTGGGATTAGGCCAGCTTGCGCATGTGGAGGAAAGGTTACCTACATATGGAGAGCCTACCATCAGTGGGGGAGGAGCCTGTCATCAAACCCAGGGGGAGGAGCCTGTCAGGCCACATTCCTACTGCCACCATTACTTTGTGTGTTCTGCTTCGGCCCACAATAACTCAGATGTAAGTTCTGAAGTCCCAAGACTTGTGGAAGCAACTTATTTAATTTTTCAGTTTTTTAATGTCCTGGCGTGACCCAGTGTGTTTGGGGCACTGATGTACCGAAACTTGGTATTTATTGCCAAAGAACCCACAAGCTGAGCCTCGTCCTGTTTGTATTTGGCCTGCATCTAAACTAAAGCAGGCAAAGGAGCAGGCATGGTGGGGGCTGTTTGTGTCTTTCAGGTCCTACCAGCATCCCCCCCTCCAAGGTAGTCTATCCCAGATCTTCTCAAAGGCGGCATTTCACCGACTCTACAGCTGGCAGGAGGCACAAAGGATCTGCCGCTTCACCCTTCATGCACATCGGCACGTGCGCAGACCCTCCCAAGGCTACAGTGTACAGGGTGATGGGGGGGGGGGGGGGGGGGGGGGGGGGGGCACTGGGAGCTGCTGAGGGCCCTGTAGTCTCACACACACACACACACACACAGTTTTATGTAGTTGCGCAGGTGGGCTGAGGTATGAACAGGTTAGCAAAGGCTTGCTTTGCGTGTGTTTCATTAACTGTGACTCTAATAGTATGGAGCCATTTATGGGTGTATCCCTTGTCCCCCCCCCCCCCCCAAATGGGATGCCCCCCAGCCCAGGCGGGCTGTCGGTAGAAGGCGAAGAGCAGCAGAAAGCAGGTGTCTGCCCATACTGCCGCCGAGTGATTGACTGCGTCGTAAAAGCGGCGTGGCACATGCGTGTCGTTCCGCTGTGACAGGTGTCGTGTCTCCGTGTCTCCTGCCAGCATGTATGTGACGGTTTCGCCCGGGGGGGGACAAACCCACAGGAGGTGTGCTTTCTCCCGCCTGCACAAAACATAAACTCTGTTATAAAAACCTTGGGGGGGGGGGGGGGGGACCCGTATTGTAAATTCTGCACATATTTGGAGGCTGTCCAACCTGGGCATATTGTAGCCTTAAATTTCCCCCCCAGGACATGGGTCAGGCTGCAGGCTGGGGGAGGGCAGGCTCTAAATCACCATGGGAATGTCTTCTGTGTCAGTGGGAGCACCCAGCACCTATAAAGCACACAGCTCCCCCAGAGCTCCCCAGGTGCTATAAATCTGTGCATTACAGTATCTCAGCTGGGCTTCTTTCTTTATTGCCTTTTTATCCCCAGAACCTCACTTTTCAGGAGTGGGGGGCAGCATTATTAGCTTTTCTTATTAAGAATTAATAAGGGATCTGAGCCCTTGTTTTGAGCAGCAATCTCTCTCTCTGTCTTTTTTTTTTACTTCTCATGCTCTCCTTTTCTCTTTTTTTAACTTCGTTTTATGTCCTTTTATGTTGGGTCTGTTCCTCTCTTTCCCTATTTCTCTTTTTTTCTCTTTGTTTCTCTTCCCCCTTTTCTTCCATCACCTGTTCTCCTGTTCCTGAGTCTTTTTTCTCCGGTCTCCTTCCATCTCTGCCTCTGTCCCCTCTCCGTTTTCCCTCTGTCCCTGCCCTTCTACCCCCCGTCCCTGCCCTTCTACCCCCCGTCCATCCTTCCTGATTATAATCTCTGGATATTGTCTCTTTCCTGTTCACTGCGGTAAGGTGCACAGAGACAGATGGTGCTTTCCCACTGCCACCAAAAACCGAACCATACCGCACCTGTACCGCAAACTGACAGTTTTCCATTGTAAAGTATGCAAGCCGTACCCATGCTGACATGGTCCTGCTTACACACAGGGCAGAAGGCACGTAAACCCAGCTGGTTGCATCCCGATAACTTAGAGCATGAACATTTCCAACCACCTACTTAAAAATTTACTAAACAGCTGAACGGAATGGATTCGTAAAGCAAATTTATGCAAGCGAATGCTAATTCTACTCGCGTTTGATGCATAAGATGGCGATTCTCACAGATATGCTAATGGAAATTAGCACATAGTAAATCATGACGTACACAATGTGAACAGTAATCAAGCGTCTGTTTGGTTCTCCGTCACTGTCGCTCTTCAAATCCGGCCACGCCTGTACCGAGCCGACTCTTCCGCAGTGGAAAACCGAAGGGAGCTGGAATCGTGCTGTAACTGCACGGTAACTAGTCTGTCTTCGCGGTACAGGTCGGGAACAGCTTGGTTCCTTTACGCTAGTAGAAAGGTGCCAGGAGACTCCTGAGCAAAGGGAAATATTCACTGAAAAAGTGAAGCCGCTGGTCTGGAGCGGTTATGGGGAGTAGCTGGACTGTGAACACTGTATATATGACGGGAGAGAGAGGCAGGGGGATAACAAAGGCAGTGTGAGGACAGAGTAAGGGCAAACTACTCCTGCAGGCCCTGGGGGGTTTGGGTGGGTCTAAGAGGAGGGGGGGGGGCTCTCACATTGGCAGAACAGAGGGCATGATAAAAGCCCATCCCCCTTCTTTGGTCGCCCTCTCTGACAGTCATGTGAGCTCCCTCTGTCAGATCCCACCTTCTATCAGAGGCTGCCCCCCCCGCTGGCCTATCTGGCATGCCCCCTCCCCAGCAATGCCCTGTTTGTCAGTAGCTTCTACACATAGCAGGAGAGCTTTAATCTCCATCTTCAGAAGAGCGAACAAAGACAGAGAAGGACGTTCCCTGTCCCGCTTGGCTGTCCCGATTCCCTCGATCTTGGATCCACATACATCCGAGTCACGTCCGGGTGAGTCCGGTTGGGAAGCATTTGAGATGTACAATGATTTAAAAGTAGGCCAGTTGTAGCATCATCTCCATGGCCGGCAGTCTGGACAATGGTGTACGGCCATCACCAGCATCGCCCGTTTTGGCCTGGACAGGTGCATCATGGGAAATGTGTCTGGATTGCATCCGCTGTGCTTCTAAAGCCCGGGGGCTTAGAGTTGATGGATCCTTATCTGACAAGATGAAGCTTCCTTGCCTTTTTCGTGGTTGTACACGATGAGCGTACCCAGGGGGGCTGGGAGAATCAGGTGGGCTCTTTGAAGTGATGGCCAATCTGTGGCAGCTGATTGGATGGCATGTAGGAATAGAAAAGTTGTTAAAGGGCACTGATTACAGGTGCCATGTTTTGGGGGGTTTGAGGGGGTGTGACCGGGATGGTAGGTGTTCGATGCTGGACTGTAGCTCAGCGATACCTCATGGGGAGGAAGGTCTGACAGGCACTGTTGTATCCAGAGGCGTTGGCGATGGTGTTATTGCGGTGTTACCATGGAGCTGGACTTTGCAGATGGTTTGATTGTCGAATGGTGGTAATCACACCTGCTGGGTGTCCTGTAAAGGTGTGGGGGGGGGGTGTTATTAAATTTCCTATTGCAAGGAGCAAGAATGGATGACCTGTGTCCTGGAACAGAAACTCAGCCGACTACCCCCCCTCCCAACATGAGCAAACCTGGGCTAGCTTTTCTGAAGAACCCCCCCCCCCCGATTCATGAGTGCTGGCTGGGCCTCTGCAGGAGTCATGGTAGTGGGCTTCCCCAGTGACCTTTGCAAACCCCCCCCCCCGCTTCTATGTGGAAGCAGGGTAGCAGATTAGCAGTGGAGTATATGGCCAAGCTCTGGGAAAGCGGTCAGTGCTGCATTACCGCACAGCCCCACCCGGGGGCGCCCTTGCCGTGGCATGACTTTGACCATGTGACCTGTCCCACACAGATCCACCGTGACTGACAGCACCTGAGCTCTGTTTTTGATCAAGGGTAATAAATACAGTAGGTCATTGTAATTTGTTCCTCAGAGTGGGTGTGGCCTGCCAGTAGCAGACTCCCCGTGAGAAGCTGGGGGGGGGGTCAGAGAGGCACATCTGGGCCAGATTACCCATATGATATTTTCTCATTACTGGCATTTGGTTTCAGTGTCTGGCCCGTCACCAGCCATGCCTTGAGCTCTGCTTCGGTGTTATTTACCACTGGGTCGCCATGGCAACTGCTCCGAGCTCTGGCAGCCTTTTTGTGTTTTTGTCCAGTTACTCTTCCAGTCGGTGGGCATCCCTCCTACCTCTCATCCCCCATTCCCCCCTCTCCCCTTGTCTCCCCCCCCTCTTCTTCTCTGCCCCAGACAGGAAATCAGGGCAGAGAAAAAGCTCTTCTCCTCTTTCCAAAGGGACGTCCTGGCATAAAATGGCATTAACAGCCTCTTAACATGATCTTTTATTTATCATGACACTTCTCTTCCCAGTCACCGCTGAAGGTCACACGGGCCCGGGCCGGAGCCCCCGTGAGGCCCTGGGCCCCGGTGCCAGCAGGAGACGCTGAGACCTCATTTTCGCCAGTGGCCGTCGGCTGGGCTGCTCTGCGGTGCACCAGCCTGGCTGTAATCTGACATTTCACCATCTGTTTGCAATTTCCCCGCAAAGGCAGCAAAGTAAAGAAAAGAATTGTGCTATGCTGGCTGGGGCAGAGGTCTCCTCTCTGCGGAGCGGGGCGCGTGCCCCCACCTGTACACACAGTGCCGGAACACGCTCTCCAAACGTGGGAAAGGCACGGGCCCAGAGGAGCTTGGAGAGCTACGCCGTTATGCTCCGTGGAGCGTCTGTGTCTCCTTTTAGAGGATGGAGACAACAGACAGAATGAAAAACAGCCCAGGAAGCAGAACTGGGTGCAGTGCTACAGAGAATCCTGAATTCTCCCAAGGCTCTGTAATGTTGCTGAGGTTCTAGAAATCCATTGAGGTTCTACAATGCTGCAGAGGTTCTGAAGCACAGCAGAAGGTCTAGAACTCTGGGTAATACTTTGCATTTTAATTTATTCAAGTATTGTAAACACAGCTATACCTATTTATAAAAAGGCATAACACATTATAACCATGTTTATTATGCATTATAACTGCCTTATAAAGCTCTCATATATAATAATATAAAGACTATAAATACCTTCATAATGCAGTAAAAAGCATTCTTAATGCTTATTCTGACCATTATAATGCATTATGAAGGAATCTGTAGTTCATTATAAATGAAAGCTTCATAAAACAATCATAATGAATAATAAATATGGCTATAATGTGTTGTGCCTTTTTATAAATAGTTATAATGGTTATACCGTGTTTATAATACTTTATGAATGCTTTATAATGCATTATGAAGGTGTCTTTAGTGCATTATGATAACTGCTTTAGCGAAGTGTTACCAAATTCTGCTGGTATTATGTAATGCTATTGAGGTTCTGTGTTGTTACCGAGGTTGTTGAATGGAATCCGATTTCTCTCTGGCTGGTATCTCTGAGCAGACTGCCGTGTGCATTACAGTCTGTAGCGATGCATACCGCTGCTGTCACATGACATGTTCATGTTATCTCAGTGATTTATCAGCTATTAACCTGCTGTTAACACATGTAAATACATGCAGTGTAGCCCATAATACTCTATTCAAAATGTCGTTCTTGTCTATCCAGAACGACCTGCCATCCCATGACTTCCCCAGCTCTGGTTGCATACACGGTCCAGCCCTTCAATACACTGTCATGTGCAGGCTGGGTCTACACTGCCATTCCACGCCTGGCGAAAATGGGCTGCGTGTAAAGTCAGCAAAGGTGCGGCTGTCGCCTTTGCTGCCTCGGCCCTAACGTGGACACAGGCGTGATGGAGTGATAGAGGATGGAATGGGAGAAGTGGGAAAACATGACAGAACCAGATAAACGGGAAAAGGGACCCAAGAAGCAGTGGGGGAGCAAACAGAGGCTTCCCAAAATACACGCGGACCATCCAAAGCAGCCGCCCACGGCTCAGCTGCACAGGAACGTCTTGGCGACAGCTTCCTGTCACCTCGGTTGTCGCAGCGACCAGCTGTCTCGCCATTAATTCAGTAAATAGCATTAAGCTGGTCATAATAATAAATGTTAAAGCAAGTGGTGTTTTCACTGAGAGCAGGGCTTGGCAACTGACGCCAGCGCGGGCACATCGAATTACAGCTGAGGATTTTTTCTTAAGGAGAGACCTAGGCCGCCTGGTTTAATTTACTTGGCCTTTTGGCTTCCTGTCAAAGAGCAGGACTGGCTCAGGTGCACATATCCAGCGTGGCAGAGCGCCACCGATTTGGTCGAAGGCTAAAGTCCTCTGCTTTGCATTCGTTCAGACCTGCAGGTTTGCTCACCCTGCCCCTAAGGGTGAATCTGTGTGTGTGTGCGTGTCTCACAGTCTTCGGAGTGTGTTGACACTGCTAATAGATGCTTTATCTACACTTCAGCGTGATAGCTTTATTGCACTTACGAAACGTTTTCTTTTTGCCATCTTTCTGGAATGTTTGAGAGGCAAACAGCGTGGGAAACATTAACCAGCTCTGTGGAGGAAACTCTTTATTTTCACTGCTTACCCAAGACGTCGGATAGTTTTCCGATGCTAAATCCACACATTTTGCAAGCCTGTGCTCTGTTGTCGGAGGATGGGGTAATGACGGGGCGGGATGTTCCGTTAGGGAGATTAATAACCTCTGCTGCGATCTCTGAGATTAAAAGGGATTGGGGTTTGGCAGTCTGACTACCTTGAAATGGTACCACTTGGTCTTGATTCTGGTTTTTGACCTGGTGTTTTTTTTGTTCTGGTATTATTTGTTTGCCTTTGATTCTCATGCCGTTTCTGGTTCTGGTTCTGATCCCGATTATGAACTTTAAAATTTTGGAGATGCTTCTGGTCCTGATTCTGCTGCTCATTCTAGTTCTGATTCTGGCTGTGATCCTGAAACTTATCCTGGTAGTTGCTCTGACCGTTTTAGTTTTCTAATAATAAGAAGAATAATTGATACGTTATTGATCCCCAAGGAAAGATTCTCTTTACTCCTCCCCCAACTAGCTCTCTGTAGGTAGGAGCAAGCTGGCCACAAAGCACAGCCCTCCATAGCAGCATCTGGGAGCTGCGGGTTAAGGGCCTTGTCAGATGTGCCAAAGCCAGGCTCAAACCAGCGACCTTCCAATCACAGCCACAGAGGCTTAGCCCACTGAGCCCCATGCTGCCCCTAAGCTGATCCTGCTTATGGTGATGCGCCCATCTTGGTTCTGACCCCTTGTAAGACCTGTGGTGATGGTTCTGATGTTTAGATAATATAATAAGTGAGCTCCCAACCCAGGGTTCATTTCCCTCTCTCTCTCTCTCTCTCTCTCTCTCTCGCTCTCCCCATCCTGCAGTTCTGCGTGACGACTTTCGGCAGAACCCCTCGGACGTGATGGTGGCGGCGGGTGAGCCAGCCGTCCTGGAGTGCCAGCCCCCCCGGGGGCACCCTGAGCCCACCATCTCCTGGAAGAAGGATGGCAGCAACATTGACGACAGGGATGAACGGATCACGGTAAGGGGCACCTTGTTTTTTTTTTCATTTGGGGG
>JAODJU010000013.1:326583-340681 GCA_026776725.1 Gnathonemus echidnorhynchus
GTATTGGCAATAAAATTAAAACCAGCAAGAAAGGAAGATGCTGGAGATGTACATACACATGGAGCAGATACAGTGTCAGTGCCAGAACAAATCTGACAGGCAGGCCCAAGATTTTCAAGGGGGGTGGAATGTTTTTGGCTGGGCACCAGCGTTTGGAAAGTTGTTGACTTTTGGGGGGGGGTGGAGACACTGGTTGTGGTGGCACTGAGTATGAGCTGATTTATAAAGGGGAAATGTTTCTTCGGGGGGAGGGTTGGGACATTAAGGGAGGAAGATGCTGTGATATTGCAGTTCGGGCATCAGGACACCCTGACAGATGGTGGATTCGGTTGACCATCGAACAAGGCAGCTAACCCAACTGACACAGAATTAGTTCAGAGAGTCTGTGAGCACAGAGGGAATGACAGCAGCTGTCGGAGGGGAAACTTCAGCAGGAAAGACAGAAATAGCTGAAGTGAGACCAATCACCTGTACACCTGGACTCTAACCAGCCCCTGCTTGTACAAAACGCAGGTTTACGGACGGCCAGAAGCGGGGCTGCCAGTTAGCCTTTATTAATTAACGTCACGGCCTACGAGGAGCTGTCGAGGCCGTCTGCCCCGTCCGACGCTTTAACGAGGCGTCCTCCTCACTTTTATGACCTTATTAGTGCCACGTTCTCGTATGTCCAAGGACAAAAACATGTCCCAGACTGCCATCTTCAGCCAAACTGCCCATGTTCTGCCTCCTGTAGCATGACACACAGCAGTCTGACGGAGGGGAAGGTCTGTGTGGACTCTGTGTACTGGTTTTGAAGGAATGTGGGTAGGTGTCGCTATAAGCACCTCTGGGCTTCTCTCCCAGGGGGGTGCAAGGTGAGAGAGCCCAACCATGCATTTGTCATAATAAAGAAGACTGGAAAAAAGATTGATATGACTCAATCTGGGATAATTTAACATAATTGAACTTAATAGATTCAAATAGTATTTTCATCTAAACCATAGGGGGTGCAATTGCACCCCTGCACCACTGGTAAAATCGCCTATGGGTGTTACCCTAAACAATCACTATGGATGGTGGGCAGTGCTTGACAGATGGGGGGGGGGGTGCTCCATGTCATTGTCCCAGAGACAGGTCCAGGCTGTCAGTCCTCAGGACGTCTGTGCCCTTCGGGACGATTGAGATCCGTTGCTTGGCAGCCATTCAGAGTAATTAAAAGGAGAGCACATCCAATTTGTGTGAGGCGTAATTAAATCATAAAATCACCTGACACTGGGTTCACCGCTCCAGGGAGAAGCTGAAGAGAATCCACTCACTGTAGCTCAGGGGATCCCAAACCCGAAAAGCAAATGCTTACAGCTATCGGAGCAAAACCTGCATATATGTACTCTGCCGGCAGAACCCAGGATGGTCTGTAGGTGCCCGTGGATTCGCCTGATCTCAACACACATCATCTGAGCTTCTAAACCAGCCTTCATCCCCTGGCCTTTACACTAGCTCCAAAACAAACAGTAATGCGAGGACACTTCAAAAGCTTTCATCTCCACAGGGCAGTATGTGTGTGTGTGTGTCTGTGTGTGTTTGTGTGTGTGTGTGTGTGTGTGTGTGTTTGTGTGTGTGAGTGTGTGTGTGTGGGGGGCGGGGGTTGTAAAATGTTGCTCCCTTTGAAAGGCCGCTGCTTGCTTGTACACACCTCTGCTCTGTAATGAATTCTGCGGTCGTTATAAAAATGAGGGGAGCACCTCCGAATCTGTAATGCAGCGCGGTGTCACCGTGGAGGTTTTTTTCCCAGAATGCACAGGGCCCCTGTTCCCGGGGGCTTGCCTGACTGGCCGGGGGGGAGGGGTTGTAAAGCTGCCAGGCATTTGATTGGCTGCGGCCACGGTCCCCGGCACAGACTGTGCCCTGCGGTGAAGGGCCACTGATCTCACCTCCAGAGACTCACTTCACTGCCTCATACGCACCTTTATCCCCCTCTGAGATCCTTCCCAGGCTCCCTCCCTCTCTTTCTCATTCTTTTTTTCTCCCTGTATCTCTCTCCCTCTCTTTTTCGGTTTCTGTCTCACTCTTTCTTGTTCTCTCTGTATTGCTCATTCTCTCCCTCCCTCTTTCCCTTCGACAGTCTTCTAATCACCCGAATCACCTTAATCTAATTCAAGTCTTTAAAAATCTCCATTACATGTAAAAAATGTGTTTATATTTACATAAAAGCCTCATTATGATTCATTGTCACCCTCAGCATTCACACATTTTCACAGTGACATTGCATCCTCATCATCATCCTCATCTTCATTGTGCTTAACGTTTCTGTAAATCACTCTTGTGAGGACTGGCCCATCCTTCACACACACAATCCTGCCCTCCGTCAACCACTCCTGGCCATGTCTCGTGTGCCTTTTGGCCTGTGGGGTTGTGGGTGTTGCTTGTTCTTCCCCATGAACTGTCCTGCTGGGGTCTTCCCACTCACCAGGACGTTCATCCCATGTAGCCTGTTGCACAGTGCCCCCGGTGTTGCCTGGGGGTATCGCCTAAGGGCCACCACTTCTGGCTCAGAGGCACGGAGGCTATCAGAGCGGAAGATGCTAACGAGTCCTGCAGAACACCTATGAGTGCAGGATGGGTTTCAGAGCCTGCAGCTAACTGGGGGAAACTCAGATGTTTCTCTTCTGGTGCTTCTCTATTTTATTGTCCTTTACTGCGTTTTTTGAGGCTTTTTTTTCTGAAATGAAAGGCGGGTGATGGCTGTATATAAAAACTCCCTTTAGCTGATACCCAACAGACCCCTGTGACACAATTTAACTGTGATGCTCTGTGATAGACATTCAGGGGTGGGACTACAGGGGCACTGGTCCCAGCTGAAAGCTGATTGGCCCCCAGATGTCTCCTCCCTTGTCACTCACCAATTCCAGACATATTATTGGCTAATGAGGTTACTATAAGGTTGGCCCCTCTATATGAATTATGGCCCCTCTTATGCCGCACGTCCTCCCCGGCATTCCACAGCCCACCTCATGTTCTTGCTCATTCTTTGCTTCCAGATTCGAGGTGGCAAGCTGATGATCACCAACGCTAGGAAGAGTGACGCGGGGAAGTATGTCTGTGTGGGCACCAACATGGTGGGGGAGAGGGAGAGCGACGTGGCCGAACTCACCGTGCTGGGTATGTCATGCCAGCGGCCATCTTGCCGGCACTGTGTCTGTCTGTCTGTCTGTCTGTCTGTCTGTCTGTCTGTCTGGCTTCCCCTATTTGTTTTTGTATGTCTGTCTTCCTGCCCCATTTATATAACCACGCCCATGTCTGCTTACGTCTTTTTATATGGAACTCTGTTGTATCTCGTAGATATGCTGTTAGACCTTTACTACCTATTTTCAGTTTCAGTTCATAAAAAAATACTTCAATGGCAGAGAATTCAAATGCCAGTAACCTCTTATCCCAGATCATCTGCAAGATATCTAGTTAGGTAGAGACAAACAAAGGCTTATTTGAAATGGTTCACTCGTTCACTCACTTATCATTCCCTACAATGGGAACCCCGTGTAGTTCACTATATAGGGAATTAGCCAGTGAAACAACAAAGGTTTCAGACACAACATTCCAAGATGCATTATGCTGGTATCCTAGCAACCTTTGACAGCTGAAATTTGTGAATAGCAAAATTCACAGGCAACATAAACGGAATAAAAGAGATAAAGTGAATATGAATGCGTAGGCCTGTCATTTATTTTAATTTGCTAAAAATATTTGGTAACACTTTACAAGGACACAAATAATGTAGTAGTTACACTCTTACTTAATGTGTTAATTAACCAGAAACTAAATGTAAGTTACATACTGATTCCGTGTTTGTTCATCATTAATCAATCCTAATGGTTCATGTAGGCTGGCCCCCCATCCTGGGTTGTTCCTGCCTCGTGCTCGTAGCTTCCGGGATAGGCTCCGGACCCCCCGCGACCCAGAAGGATAAGCGGTTTGGACAATGGATGGATGGATGGTTCATGTATTTCATGCAGTTACTGTATCGTTCGTGATTTGTACTCACTGTGAGTAATAACTGAGTAACTAAGTTACTTGTGCCCCCTCAAGTAAAGTGTTACCATGTATATTTTTATTAATATAAAATTATTATCTGAAATATTGAATTGTCAGCTGCAGTCTTTGCCGAGGTTGCTAGTGTTTTAGTTTTTTTTTTTATATGTACTTCTGTATGTATTTTTGTATACAGAGTTGCACTGTGGTGTATTACACGTGGTCAGCTGACAACAGATGTCATCTTTGCATGGCATTATTTTATATAGGAAGCCTGCTAGTGTCGGGTTTGCCATTCAGACTTCACACAGCTGTTGGAATTGGCAGATGCACAATATAGTGCACTATTTAGGGGGCAGGGATTGATTTTGGCCAAACTTTGTCATCCCATTGACATCCCATCAGGCCTGACTTCCTGTCATGTGATCCACCTGGCTAGACGCCAAAGCTCAAAAATTTCTAATGCACAATGAAAACATTTATGGCTAATAGAATAACATCAGTGATGGAAGAAGCGGGTCAGCAAGGCATCCCCTGGACCCCTGGGGCTTTGCCGACTGACTTTCACAGCATGTGACGTTTTCCAAAGGGTTTGTTTGGCTGCGGTTTTGGTTTAATTACGGAGCAAGGCTGGACTGCTGCGGGATGTGGAATTTCTCCGTCCCAGGGAATTGTTGGAAAAACAAGATGTGAGTGAGGTGGCGGAGCAGGAAAACACTGGGGGCGTCTCAGAAGAGGGAATGAGGGGAGGAGGATACTCAGATCTCTATCTCCTGACTCAGCAAAGATTATTTTTGAAGAGTTTTCTTTGAATTAAGCTTGGAGCTCTTGGCCACAGGCCAGATATTCCTCCCTGCTCTGGAAGACATCATCTGTGGATATAGTGGGAGTGATGCAAGGCATGGGGGGCTACTTTGGGTCAAAGTGTTTTTAGTGGGAGGGGTGCAGTTTTTCAGGTGAAGGTGTGTTTGGGTGCGTTGTGGGGGTGTTTTAGGCAGTTTGAGTGCATATTGGGGGGTGTTTTACGTCCAGTGTGCCCAAGCCCTGTATGTTGCACTGACACTGCCAGTATGACCCCCCCATCCCAGAACGGCCCAGCTTCTCCCGCCGGCCCAGCAGCCGTGTGGTTCTGGCCGAGGACAGCGTGGAGTTCCGCTGCGAGGCACGCGGTGACCCTGTCCCCACGGTGCGCTGGCGTAAGGAGGACGGGGACCTGCCTCGGGGGAGGTAAGGGGCACGGCGATGAGGCGCTGGAATATCCATGATCGTAGCTGCTGATTGGTCACTAACCCGCACGCGCATGTGTATTTGTGTATGTGGCTGTAGGTACGAGATTCTGGAGGACCACACCCTCAAGCTGCGTAGCGTGGCGCCAGCGGATGTGGGCTCTTACTCCTGCGTCGCGGAGAACATGGTGGGGAAGGCAGAGGCCTCAGCCACTCTCACGGTGCACGGTGAGACCCCACAGCCGACCTCTGACCTCAACGTAGCCCTGTCTCATACAGCCGGACTCTGCCAGCTTCTCTACAATTTTTAAAGAGGGGGAATCATTTATAGAGAAGGGCCAACCTTATCACTAGCCAATGATATGTTTTGAATCTGCAAGTGAGTGGACCAATCAGCTCTTAGCTGGGACCTGTGGCCCCACCCCTTTATGCACCCCTGTTGTACACAGCTGCAATACAGATCTTTCTGTACCTGCACACACCTGGAGCTCCCTCACACTCACGCTGCTTGACCCACCATATAGGCCCTCCATATGTTACAGTTCCAACAAAGAGGACAGCTGCTTTTTCATGGTTAACCCGCCCCTGGGGTGGGGGGGGGACTAGTTGGAGGGATGGCTGACAGCTGGCATCTAAGCCGCTAAGCAGATACAGGCGTATTCCCGGGTGTGTGTTCCCGCACCATGCATGAGCCCATGTGTGGGCAGGGAACAGGAAGTGGATGCCAGTGTAGAGAGCGGGACTTTGGCCCTTTATGATAAAACGGGACTGGGGTCACTTTATAGAGAGTAGTCACCCTTCCCTTTAGAAGAGCAGCCCCATAAGAAAGATCCATAGAGGAATACAGCCTAATTAAAGACAAACCAGCTTTAGTCCCAGGATGGGAAATGACATGGTTCTAATTACAGACTCTAATTCCAGAACTTGGGGGGTGGGGGAGGGGGCTGTGCTGGTAATTTTGGGTCCGTACCCAGACAAGGAAAGACTAGAGGAGGTGAGTCGTCCACATACTCTTCTCTCTCTCTCTCTCTCTCTCTCTCTCTCACACACATACACACTCTCTCTCTTTCTCTCCGTCTTCGATTCTCATTTTTTCCTTTTATTTTCCATGTTGGCTTTCCTATGCCAGCTTGTCGACAGCGGGCAGTGTGGCAGAGGGGGAGGGGTGTTGAACAGAAGCAGGTTAGATTACCCCCCCAGAGGAAATCAGACATGACAAAACGCCGTTATCTGATGTGGATGATACTTGTACAGTAGCTTGAGTCTGCTGGAGTGCCAGAGTTATGGAGTAGGAAGTGGAGGTGTGGGGGATGTCTGTCAGCTGGGGAGGGCAAATAGACACACACACACACACAGTCATACACAAATACACCCACACATACAGACACACGCATTTACAGACACACACACACACCACAGACACAAACACACAGACACACACATATACAGACACACACACAGACACACACATATACAGACACACACACACACACATACAGACACACACATAGACACATACAACCACACTATACACACACAGATACACAGTCATACACAATCACATAAACACACATACACACACTTACATACAAAGGCACACACTCAAATACACACAAATACACAGACACACTCAAACACATGGACACAAATCTGGTCCCCACAACGTAATAATTACAAAAAGAAAGACACACATACACACACACATACACACCTGCTTTTATAATATGCTGCAGCTCAGAATGTTTTTACACTCAGCTGGTTTGCTGCTGATGTAATAGAAACTTAGGGCTTGCCATTTGCTTGGGATTTCTCTAAGGACAGGAGGCCGTCTGCACTTCTGGGTCTGCTGGCCCCCCTACCATGATACCAAGCCCCCCCTCCCGTTGGTGTACCCACGCCGAGGCACAGACGGCCGTTCTGTTAGCCGTCAGCGCTAGCAGGCCCGGCACCAGTCTGGCACAGTGTGGACTGGCCCTGGAAAGGAACATCGGGGAAAAGAGAAGGCAGCACAGACGTCTGCTGCTTTCTTTGGGCGGCCGTGCTGCCTGGTGGGCTTTGTGTTTGGGGGGAATTTGGCCAGGGTAACTGAGGCATGGAGGAGACAGGAGAGTGTGGGGGAGGGGGGTGGTGGCGTTCTTTCAGTGGCCGGGGTGTCGAGTATCCAGGAAGGACCCAGACTTTTTCGTTATGAATGGGGGGGGGGGGGTGTATGGCTCAGCTGAGCTGATGGTGGGTGCCGGGGGAGTGTCTCTGAAAGCACTGTAAAGCGATTCTCAAAGACCCCTGACTGTGCGGAGGTTGCTGCGGCTATGGCACCAGGTGGTCTGTAGCTGGATGGAGCCCTGCGATTTAATGAGCCTTTCTCCCAGGGTCAGAGGTCAGCTTGGCTCCTAGGTTAACAGCCTTAATCCAGACAGGATCACTGAAATGTATTTACATAATCAGGAAGTTAGCTATGTGTGTCTGGGACTTTATTACCCATCTAAGGTGAACTTGATGTACTGTGACGGGTTCAGGCCTTAGATTACAATCAAAAGACCATCAGCAGATAGATGCAAGCGTGTCTGGGGAGGCACAAAGTCTGGGAAATGGGATACTCAAAGTCATTTGCTAGGATAAGGGTACAGGCCACAGGTCACACCAAGGTTGTGGAAGAGAAGATGATCTTGCTAGAACTGTTGGCAATACCAGATTGAGGTCACTACGGGACAGAATGAAGGAGTTTAAGCTGTTTGGGCTCATTGGCAAGTTGGAGTTGAGCCCAGAGCACTAAACTGTAGCCATAACAATGGTTCCTTTCCATTGGCAACAAGCTTTGTGTAGAAGCAGCCCTATTGGTGTACCCCACCTGATCCCGCCTCCTTTCCCACTTCCTTCAGTTTACCTTTGACTCCGCCTCCACTCCCACCTCCCTGGCTCCGCCTCCACTCCCACCTCACTGACTCCGCCTCCACTCCCCACCTCCCTGGCTCCGCCTCCACTCCCACCTTACTGACTCCGCCTCCACTCCCACCTCCCTGGCTCCACCTCCACTCCCACCTCCCTGACTCCGCCTCCACTCCCACCTCCCTGACTCCGCCTCCACTCCCACCTCCTTGACTCCGCCTTCACTCCCACCTCCCTGACTCCGCCTCCACTCCCACCTCCCTGGCTCCGCCTCCACTCCCACCTCCCTGACTCCGCCTCCACTCCCACCTCCCTGACTCCACCTCCACTCCCACCTCCCTGGCTCCACCTCCACTCCCACCTCCTTCCTTCTCGTTTTTCATTTGCATCATTAACGCATCATTCTTTGTCTTTTTTATTTCTAGTCAAGTCGGGTAAGTCGGCCATCAGCCAGCTGGCCGTCCGCTGCACTGACAGCTGCAAGAAGTAGGCTTCATACATCTCCACCCCCATCACTCCTCTCCATGCACCAATCAGCATTCATGTTTCAGTTGTCAGCGGCAACAAAGGCAGTGGTAAAAAAAATGAATGTTTGAAAGAGAAAGGTAATGAGTGTTTTTATCATATTTCTCTGTTGATCTTCCTGGTTTACATCCATAAGCGGCCAAGCCCCCACTGTTAAGGGTGTTTTCCTTCTCGTGCAGAAAATCGTCATACCACCAGAATAAGGAAAGTTGATGTTGGCACTTTTATCAAAATGGTGCCGATTTCACAAGCGGGTGGTCTTGTTGGTATTGGCTTGACTTTGGACGGGCTAGCTAACCAGCTATTTAACTACCACACTTACTAGCAGGCCACATCATGCTGTTTTGACCTTGTGTTGGCCTTTCTGACTTTGGCTAACCTACAGCTGCTTCTCCCCCCAGTGCCCCCCGTTTTCGGGGTGAGACCACGGAACCAAGTGGTGCAGGTGGGCCGGAGAGTGACCTTCCAGTGTGAGGCCTTGGGAAACCCCCAGCCTGCCATCTTCTGGCAGAGAGAGGGCAGCCAGGTGAGTGCTGGACTACTCTGTGGCACAGGGGGGGCATGGATGCCAGCCTGACTAGTCTTGTTTTTGACACATTTCTGATTATAATTTTTGCCGTATAAATAGGAACTATTTAAATCCTACTTTACCCACAATTCCTTGCTCACCCCAGTCTCTCTTTCCCTTCGTTTTCTTCAAGAACCTGCTGTTCACCTACCAGCCCCCGCAGCCCTCTAGCCGCGTCTCCGTGTCGCAGACGGGCGACCTGACCATCACGGACGTGCAGCACACGGACAGCGGCTTCTACAGCTGCCAGGCCCTCAACGTGGCCGGCAGTGTGATCACCAAGGCCCTGCTGGAGGTCACTGATGGTGAGGAAGCCAGTCTCCACTGCGCACGACTGGCTGATGATGTCACGGGGGTCCCGCCAGCAGGGGGCGTTGTGGTTAATGACTCACAACCCGAGGATTGCCGGTCCCGGGAGCGGTTGGGCGGTTACTCCTTTGAGCTGTGACGCCCACATGTATAAATAGGTGGAAAATTGTCTTTTTTTATTGCATTAACATGCTGTTTAAGCGGCTAAAGGGGAATGTGTTTCTTTTGCACACTATACACCAACTAATCCTTTGTGAAATCACTGGAGTACAAAGCGGCAGTAATTGTAAGTTCCTGATCCCCACCAAGCTCCCCCACCCCCACCATATTGCCCCCTGGTTTCAGTATCAGCTCAGCTAAACAAGGCTGCGGCCTTCTCTATGAGGTTTGTCCGTATGAGGGGGGGCTTTGTACTCTGGGGGGGGGGGGTTGCATCGGGAAGCTGCAGAGGTGAGGAGGCCACCAATAACAGTTATTAAAACCAGGATCCATCCGCCGAATTCGCCTCCTGGGCCTGTGAGGTAATTATAGCGCAGGAGCCCCTCAAGCGTGAGCAGCCTGAGCACAAAAGGAGCAGGAATTGCAAACATGTCCTCACTTTAAAGTGAGGGCCTCTCTCGGGTGCAGGGGGCGGAGCTGCTCGCGTGAAGCCCGGCTCTAATGGAGCCGTAATGGACGCCCCGGCCCTCTGATGTGTCTCTAATTATGCCCGATGTAAATAAGGCGTAAAGGCCTGCGCTGGTGCTCAAGCTTCCGGTCCGGAAGGTTCCGCTGCCCATATGACTTTATTTCTCTTTGTGCCACACACAACTCCCCCCCCCCCGCGCCACCCCGCCCAGCCTGCAGGCATGTTCATGGTGTTTTTGTTATGATGAATATTTGATTTCATCCTGAGTTCCTCAGCTCAGGAAGATGAAACCTGTAAGGTTGGGGGTGTGGGTGAGGGTGGGGGGGGGGGTTGTTCCTTCCACTGAATGATTGGGAAATTGCTTCCAGTTGTGACCAGTCCGCATTTTTCCGTTAGCAGTGCAGACAGAGACTTGGCCAGATTACCAGTGTGGACACTCACTCTTCCTCTCCTCCCTTTACCGGTGCTCTCATTTCTCCCTCCTCTGTCATTCATTCTGTCTCTTCACCGTGTTGATCTCGCTGTCTTCTTCACCTCCTTCTGTCCTCATAGGAGCAGAGTATCACCCCAGGTGGATGCACATCTCCCCCTTACTCCTTCCCTGACCTCCTCCCTGACTACTCTACTTCTATTCCCCGCTTTTCTTCTCTGTAAAATAAAAAATTAAAATTTTAATAGTAACTATGATCTTAACGACGGTAGATGACTAACTAGTGCCTCGCTCTCCCGCGCCCAGCAGTGTCCGACCGGCTGCCCCCGGTGATCCGGCAGGGCCCGGTGAACCAGACAGTGCCGGTGGACGGGATGGCGCTGCTGTCCTGTGAGGCGTCCGGCTCCCCGGTGCCCAGCATCCTGTGGAAGAAGGACGGGACACCGGTCTCCGCTTCCGACACGCGGCTCAAGCAGCTGGACACGGGGGCGCTGCAGATCCGCTATGCCAAGGTACTGCAGCGTCGACCATTGTGATTGTGCCTGTAATCGGAAGGTTGCTGGTTCAAATCCCTTGCCAGGGTCACAAGAGTGGTTTTACTATTGGGCCCTTCAGCAAGGCCCTTAATCCTTCATTACTCCAGGAACTGTCTAACCCAGCTTTCTGAATGACACATCACTTTGGATAAAAGTGTTTGCTAAATTAATTGTGATTATTACAGCTGGGGGACACAGGAACATACACCTGCATTGCGTCCAACCCCAGTGGGGAAGCCATTTGGAAGGCATTCCTGGAGGTGCAAGGTGAATCCGATGTCACTATACTCACTTTGTAAACTCGCTGTGTATACTCATATACTCCCTATGTATACTCACTTTGTATACTCACTGTGTATATTTATGTACTCATTTTGTATACAAGCCATGTATACTCACTGTGTATACTCACTATGTATACTCACTATATATACTCAGTGTGTACACTCACTGTGTATGCTCACTATGTATACTCACTGTGTATACTCATACTGTATATTCACAATATATACTCACTGTGTATAGTCAGTATGTATACTCACTGTGTGTACTCACTGTTTATACTCACTATGTATACTCATATACTCACTGTGTGTACTCACTGTTTATACTCACTATGTATACTCATATACTCACTATGTATACTAAGACATGAACACTCGTGCACATGCGTGCACACTCAGAAACGCATGGCTGCACACACTCCCTGCCACTGTCATAGTGCGGCATGTGAGTGACAGTATAACCATAATGTTTGTGTTCACGGGCGTCGTTAGGGCTGTTTTAACGGGACTTCAGCTCCCCCCAGATAAATAGACACATTGGTTTAAATAGTGTGTTCTTATTCTCTTTCATTAAAATCAGACCCCCCTAGTAAAGGCTTGGGTCCTTTTCCCATAAATCTCCAGTGGCACTCCTGTTTTTGTTTTTCAGACATACTAATAAGTTCCTCTCTCTTCCCCCCCCCTTCCTCCTCCTCGGCCTCAGAGTTTGGGGTCGCGGTGCACCCCGCCCGGCCCACAGACCCAAATTTGATCCCCAGCTCCCCGTCCAAACCTGAGGTGACTGATGTCAGCCGCACCTCTGTCACCCTGGCCTGGAAGCCCAACCCTAACACTGGGGCCACGCCCACCTCCTACATCATCGAGGCCTTCAGGTGAGCGAACAGCAAGCCTCTCGCGATTCACAGCCTATTTCATCATCGTTAGTTGTTTTTGTCCCTCCTGCCATCCATGCTGCCCCACTCTGATCACATGACACCTCATGTGACCTCCACCCCTTTCAACATCCAGTCACGCCTCTGGAAGCAGCTGGTTGACCATGGCGGAGCATGTGAAGACGGAAAGCTTCGTCCTGCGGGGTCTGAGACCCGGAGCCATCTACCTCTTTCTGGTGCGGGCGGCCAATGCCTATGGACTGAGCGACCCCAGCCCCGTCAGCGAGGCCATCAGGACTCAGGGTGGGCGCCTGAGACACCATGCATTCACAAGAGCCTTTAGTGCAGTTACAAGGGCTGAATCTCAATATGCATACTTGATTGTACTTGTGGTCTTGTGTACCCATGTTACGTCATCTTCCATTGCCAAAGAGCAGTTCTAACACTAAGAACTCAAATACAGATGACAGTAAAAATCCCTGAATGTTGTTCTTGCTCCGCCCCAAATATCAAGGATACATCAGATGCATCCTCGCCGAATGAGACCAATCCCATGATTCATTGCGCCCCAAGTTCATTTTTGGAGGGCAAGTTAGCAAGACGGGTCTTGCCAAGACCACAAGTATGATCTTCGCGTTCCTGGTATTGAGATTCACCCCTGCTATGTATGGCCTCAGCCAGTAAGCAGGTGATTGACAGTGATGCTGACGAATGATCTTGTTGCACAGAAATCCCGCCCACTGCCGAGGGTGTAGACCACCGGCAGATCCAGAAGGCCCTGAGTGACGTGGTGGTGCACTTACACAATCCCACTGTCCTCTCCTCCTCCTCCGTCAGGGTGCAGTGGACAGTGAGTACTGTATAGTGCTGATATTAGAAATCCATTGGCAATGAAAATCCGTGCCCTGGTTAAACTGGGAACCTCATCCTAACCTGTCCCTGCTTATCTATTTCTCCCTTTCCTCCCTCTCCATCTTTCTCTTTTTCTTATTTTCTTTACTTCCTTCCCTTATTCTTTTTGCATCCACCCAATAGCTATAACAGTGCCAGTTCTTCAGTCATGATGCCACTGACTCTTATCATTTTTTACCCCTGCCACCAGGTGGAGCAGCAGTCTCACTACGTCCAGGGCTATAAGGTGATGTACCGGCCCTTTACAGATGCGGGGCAGACTCGGGGACAGTGGGGCGTATTGGAGGTTCGCTCCCCTGCCGAGGATGCCGCTGTGGTGCCCCAGCTCCGGAAGGGTGCCACCTATGAGTTCAAGGTGCGGCCCTTCTTCGACGAGTTCCAGGGCCCTGACAGCGAGGTCAAGGTGACCCGTACGTTGGAAGAAGGTGAGCTGGGGCAAGGCCATACTAGCCGGTGCCTGATTGGTTGAAGCATTCTATAGCTGCTGTCTATTAAAGGAAACAGTGGGTTCTGATTACCTGTTGCATTGTGACTATACAGCATATGTAAGGGAAAATACAATAAAAGCCCTACAACAAACAAAGAGATTATAAGGCTGCTTTGGTACAAATGTAGGGGAGCGCACACTGTTGTAGGAAGGTGTACTTGGCCTAAAAGCATGACCAGAAAACCAGAAAACAGCTCACAGCTCGCCAGTTCCCTTGTGGGTGCGGTTGGTTCCATGTGAAGTTCTGGGAATGTGCAGGGAAGTGGTTTGGGAGTGACCCAGGGCTCTGCAGCAGGAGCGCCTGCGTTGTGCGTGTGTGTGTGTGTGTCTGTGTGTGTGTGTGTGTGTGTCTGTGTGTGTGTGTGTCTGTGTGTGTGTGTGTGTGTGTGTCTGTGTGTGTGTGTGTGTGTGTGTGTCTGTGTGTGTGTGT
>JAODJU010000013.1:362231-376533 GCA_026776725.1 Gnathonemus echidnorhynchus
ACCCCCCACCCCCGGCACCCCTACGATTCCCGTTCTCTACAACCCACACAATTAAATGGCAGCTCAGGAAGATTAAACATTTCCTAGCACGCTTCACTCCCACTGCGTTCTGGCGCGATTAAACGCTCCGGCCGCGGATCAGGCCGTCTGCTAGTGGCGCCTCTCTGCCTGACTCAATTAAGCACGAGGAAAAAAGGAGAAATCAGCGCTAATCGTCATCTGCCACATCCCTTTCTGTCTCTGTGCTATCTCCAGTTTCTCACCCCCCAGGAATGGCTGTCACTCTCCCCCATGCAGGCTTTCACTTCTGACTGCATCTTTTGTCCCGGGTGGGTGCAGTCCCATAGTCTTAGAGAGCTGCGCGAGATTCCCAGCAAACAAAGTTCCATCATTAACCTTTTGTTAATGCTGGTTTAGGAACCTTTACGACCAGCTACAACATAAAGGCAATTACATTTACCGATGCATGGGAATGTAAGTGCTTAACCAGGGAAGCAATTCATCATGAACTAAAAGTACAAAAGAAAAAAAACAACAAAAAACAATTGTCTTCCACTTATGCTTTGTTTCTGTGTTGGCCCTGAGGTGCGCAGGGAACTTACGTCAGTTTTTTTGCATCTGCTAAACCATCGGAGGAGCTCATTGTGACTCCCAGAGTCTCTTGAGCCTTGCCTACTCTTTTAAATAACAGTAATTAAGCTCCACTGTGATACTAACTAAAGCTGCAGCTGCATAAGGGTTATCTGGAAGGATTTCCACACCCCGCTCATGGTGGTAAGAGTGGGGGACTGCTAATTTTCCCCAGGATGCAGGCAGAGTCTAATAGCTATGCTGGTGCGCAGGACAAAAACGGCACGAGACCGACAGTTAGATGCATGTGTTTCTGGGTGGGGTCCCCGCAGACCCCCATACGAGTGTCAGCACAGTGTGCGGTTTTACCCATCTGCTTGGTCCTTTTTTCCCCGTCTGATCTTTCACACTTGAAGTTTCCGCCTTATTATTTATTATTTATTTTGCCAAATGGACACGAAAAGAGTCCTTGATAGACAGCTGGGCTTTTCACCAAAGTCAAGGGCCTGGTTGAAAACCTGTCAATCACAGGTTTGGGCTTCCGATTGGATGGCAATTACTGGGTAGGCAATTACTAGGAGCCCAATCAGAAGCTACGGATAAGAAAATAACATGTATTTAAGGGTGCATCTAATTCCCCATTGGCTGCTATAGACGGAGGGTGATGTCACGTCACATAAAAAAAAACACCGTTGTGGTGAAAAATGAAGCAGAAATCTTATTTCCCAGACTCACGTTCTGCTTTTTCTCTAGTTTTTTCTCTAAGTATCTCAGTCCAAAAGGTTAATGTCACAACAGCTGGAAGGTCCATGTCCAAACCCCTATCAGGCACACATACGGCACATCCAATTAATGGGGTAATTAATTCAGATGGGCCACGCCCTGTTTCTCAGGGCGGTTCCTCATTAACGAGGTCGCAATGGGCAAGGGCAGAGTGATTAGGAGGTGATGAAGATGGACTCAGCCTTCAGGCTGTGGACACAGGAGAGAGTCCCTTTAAAAACCATTATCAGCACATTATTCAACTCAGAAAAACCCTCCCCAATTAATTAGCCCCTCCCCTTTAATTAATTAAAGGGGAGGGCGATGTCATCCATAGATAATATTACACATTAGTTCAGCTGATCATTGTATTCCGGGAGAGCTATCCAGCTCAGATTTGATACTTTTTTCAAATTGCACGATATTATACAACCCAATATTAATCTTTCTTGTAGATAATAATACTGCTGGCTGCCTGCTTTGCCACAAATTAGCCATGGGGATGCGATGGTTCAGACCAGGACTGAATCTTCGCACTGCAGGGAGACACTGTAGTAGTGTAGTGGTTTTAGTTTTCTGGATATCAGCTTGAAGGATTATAAGTACATATTGTGAGCATTGTAAATGAGTCTGGATAAATCTATCTGCCAGGTAATTAGACGTGCATGTGTGTGGTTTATGTTTATATTACATTATATTATATTAATAATTATATTATTTTGACATTTCTCAGGTCCCCACAAAGATCTTTGAATGCAATCAAAAAACTAAAAATGCCAAAAGTCTTGTATTTTTTTGGTTATTTATGGTTAAGGTTAGGGCTGGGTATTTTTAGTCATTGTTAGGATTAGGGTTATGCCTATAGGAATGAGGGGAGAGTACCCATAAAGATAGGAATACATGGATTGTGTGTGTGTGTGTGTGTGTGTGTGTGTGTGTACAGGTCCACATGCTAGACTACGCTGAATGCATTTACATTAAACTGAGCTGTAAATTCACTCAAGGGCTAATTAACAATAAGCATCAACCAGAAAACAAACACTCTCCTGCCTTGAGGTTTAAAAGTGGCCTGCATCTGTTCATGCGTCACATTTAAACGGCTGGAGTTACACAAACGATGCAGTGCTAATGGCCACCATCTTTCCGGCTGAATCTGTCCACTAACAGAGGAGCGCATGTGTCACGCCCACCTCACATGATTGGCAACAATCGCCGGAAACCAATGGAAACCACCATACTTAAACCTCACACTGACATTAGTCGGGTGCGAGGTATTGTCGCTAAGCACATACTGAGCGCTCTAACTTTTCGTTGTCTCCCCAGTTGTGTTCTGTCTTCCTGGACCTGCCTGCTCCTTCCCCGACTCCTGCCTGCGCTTCTGCCCGTCCGCCCTCCCCATGAAGCCCCTTTTGAATTTCCAAGTATTCATCCTCCGTGTCTCCGACTTGGCTTCTCGACCCTCGGCATCGCTTCTCTCGACGACGACATTGGATCACGTTTTGGTTTCTGGCTTCTGGTTTCTGGCAACAACTTGGCTACGGCTCACGAATCCCTAATAAACCTGGTTGCCTCTATTCGTCTCCGTGGATCATTCTGGGCAGGTCAGCATGGAACACAGATATCATTTCTAGTCCGGATGATGGGATGTGACAGGGACCGCATGGGCGGCCAATCAGGATTAGGAAGCATGGGCTGTGGCCGGTTCCATTCAGGAGGGAGTGCTATGAGTGGCCCTCGCTCAGCTTGAGGGGCGGAGTCCGCGATTCTAAGCCATGCCACAGAGACGGATGGTCATGTTGGGTTTCACACATACGTTTATTTGCATTGTAAGTTGAAAAATGTTCATACTGCAATTGCCTGTATCTCCCGAGGCAGGACATGGCATGGGGGGGGGGGGTGGGGTGGGTCAGGCAGTGGGTAAGGGGAGGGGGGTAAACACAAATATAAAGGTACAAGCTTACAGTGAGGCGGTGAAGTTCAGGCTGGGGTTGATAAACGTGAGGAGCCCAGTTCCACCTGGATGCGCCTGCCAGTCCCCTGGTCCACCAGTGGGAGGAGCCCCTGGAGGAGCCCCAGGAGGAGCCCCTGGAGGAGCCCCAGGAGGAGCCCCTAGAGGAGCCCCAGGAGGAGCCCCAGGAGGAGCCCCTGGAGGAGCCCCAGGAGGAGCCCCCGATGGACCAGGGGCTCCTCACCCATCCTCCCATCACCAGAACAACAATGTGACTCATTCCTGACTATCTGACAACAAGCCTGGATTTTTCATTTTTTTTAAATGTATTGCCATGGTTACAATTTAGGAGATCAGTGTACCCCCCCCCCCATCAGCATGATTCCTTTTCTTCCTCGGAACATGACAAAATAGTCAAAGCATCTTCCCTTCGTCATCATACATTTCTCTCACACGTTTATCTCTATGTGAACTCACTTAAAAGCACTTCACCAACAGGGGCGTGTAAAGTGGCGATGCCACTTGGCTGAAGCTGAAAGCTGATTGGCCCCCGGAATGCAGCCTCCTCTGTCACTCATCAATTCAAACCATGTTATTGGCTAATAAGGTTGTCCCCACTATATGAATTATGCCCCCCCCCTTAAAAAATCCTAGAATCACCCCATATGTTCACCAGCATATTTATTTTAAGTACAGATTAAATCTCTCGTTCAGGTGTCTGTAAAATAAGCAGCTGTGAAAAAAATATCGCCCCTCCCACCACAACCAAAACAATCACTGTGGGCATTTCTCCCCCACTTCTAGATGATGGGAGTCACCAGCACCTCCTCCTTCTGCCCCCCTGGAGGTCAATTCCTGCCATCATTTTTTACCTCATGGAGGTCCTCTGCATGCATCTCTCAGTCTTACTCTTCCTCCTCAAATGGCCCTCAGCTTCCTCGTGTCCGCGGGCTGTTTGTGCTTATCACCAAAAAACAATCGTGCAAAATAACAACATTGATCCATCGTGTTGTTCATAATAATTATGATAATAATAAATTTTCCATAATTAAATTAAGAACAGGAACATAAAGTACAGGAGTGTTTCACCACGGCCCATCAACAGGTTACACAGTACAAATAACCATTCAGAAACAAAATCGAGTGTTAAAAAAGGGAGACTTGCTTGCATAGCGATGCAACAACAAATTAAAAAATATTTACAGAAACAAAATCTCTTCTGTCCTCAAGGGACAATGGCAGATCTTTCCCATCTTCGTTTTCCTTGTTTACAGAATTCCCTTGTTTACAGATTGACTTCTCCCAATAGGACCAGGAGTTCCCATAAGGAGGACAGAAAAATAACATTTAGCTCATGTCGTGAGTGGTGTGTCCGTGTCTTTACATGGCATGTGCAGTTGCCACACACCTCCCTTTACTGGGCTGCCCAGTTCTTGTCGTTCATTTCCTCCTTTATGTCTTCGGTCAGTGTTCCATTAATAAGCTGATTGCCAGAGTTCCCTCTTGCGACAAGAAGTCCTGGCAGTGACGATTTGGTTGGTGTTATTGCCGTGGTGCCACTCTATGGGACAGACGACAAGAGAGACTGTCAAAAAGCAAGATATATTTATTGTTCTCCAGAAAGGTATCCAGGATATTGTACTTGTATTAAACAGGCACTAATGAATATCAAATAAAAGAGCTTTCAGAGGCATAACCTCTGGGTATCTTTATTAAGCAGCGGTGTTCCTCAGGGCTCTGTGCTGGGGCCGCTAATATTTACAATTCACATAAATTAATATAAACGTAGGTGAGCATGGAAGTTAACCATGCAGCACAGAGCACAAGGCATAGAACACCTTGGATGGGATGCCTGTCCATCACAGGACACACGTACACTCATAAATGATAGCAAAATTAAGCATCCAACACAGAGTATGCATTTGGAGTGGTCAGTGGAGTGGAAAGATAACATTTTCCATTCAGGGTTAAGGAATTTAATTTGAATATAGAAAGCTACATTACATGCAGGGGCATTGCTGGGATCTTAAGACATCAGAAGCTTAGCCAGGGGACATAACCTGTCCAAAGGTCAACATATTGAATCCTCTCTCTGTGAAGTTATGATGATTGCATCAATAAGGAGGTTCTGGGAAATGCAGCTCAGCACTAGAACTGTCGTGATGTATGGAATATTCAAACTGAGAGTAAAGCATCTGAGCTAAACAAATCATGTGGGGCTCATTTGGATTCATTTGGGGCTTTAGCCTTGAATGCCCCGGGCTCGTAACGCATCTGATGACATGTGGGAGCACAAGTGACCCCAAAAAAATGCAGTCGACTTTCAAGTGGAGGGAGCAATGCACAGATGGATGGGCTAAACTTTCATAATGGATACTGGTGTTAGTTAAATACTGAAAAAGTAACTGTTGACACACAGAGATCCCGGAAGTGCTGAAGCTCCTCATTGGCTCCCTGGAGGCCCGCCCCTAAGGCATGTGGGCCGGCGCGTTGGTGGGGTCCCCGGCTCACAGAGCTGGCAGGACCCAGGAAGCCAGGCGGGCAGTATGGATGAAGACTTTCATCTGCGAAATAGGGGACTAAAGTCAGCTTTACACATATAACCACTTAACCATTAGTAACTACGGAGATCATTTGCAAATACGACTAAGAAAAAAAATAATTTTCTGACGGATACGCACATTTACAACAATAAATTTAGAAGTCTGACAACAACACACACTGGAGTGAGCGAGATTATTGAAGCAGAATGTACAAAATGTTGCTAAAATGTTCACTTCATGCAGAATAAAAGATATTTAGTACTTATAACTTAAAGTCACAAGCACACACGCGGTCATGTCTAGGCTACCGTGATTTTTACTTAGCAATCATTTCAATTATCGTCCTGGTCGTTGGAAAGGATCTCGGTTGCTAAACGAGGAGTGGTTGTATCTAAAACAGGGTTAGGGGAGGGAGTAGACTGTCAGGCAATGGGATGAAGTCACTGTGGTTGTTTCTCAAGGGGGTTGATTGGGTTAAAATTGCGGCCTATGAGCTGTGACATCATGGGTGCAGCCGACGATCTGCTGACTCACAAAGACCCTGACTGAGACCTAGCTCACTGACAGACTGTCACTGAGACCTGGCTCACTGACAGACTCTGACTGAGACCACAGCTCACACCTGGCTGTTGTTAAAGCAGGCTCTGTCCTCACTGTTTTCTATAATGTTAGCACGCCCGGGGGGGTTGGGCAGTCATGGGTCCCCAAAGGTTTTCTTCTCCCTACTTAGGGGTCTTTGGGTCCTCTCCTATGTTCTCTTCTATCTCGCTTTCTTTCCAACTTCCTGTTATCCATGTTTCGGGCATCGTTTTGTATAAATAATGTAATAATGGTTTGCCACACACTCTTGTCTAGTGCCTTGGGGTGACTCTGTTGTGAAAGGCGCTATATAAAAAGAAACTGAATTGAATTGAATTGAATTGAATTGAATTGAAAAATTCCCCACCCTGTTAGGTGACACAGGCAGTGAGGAACCAGCAACGTATATACAGATCGATACCTTCGGTACGTGACCCAGACCAGCCAATAACAGAGCCTGCCCTATAGCCCTTACCGCCTGCACCCATGTCCCGTCGGTGTGGTTCGGTTCCACAATACTCCGGCCGCCCAGATCTGTTTTTCAGGGCATACTGTGGCGCCCTCTGGTGGCCAAGACTGCGGGATCCCATCATAGTGCCATCTACAAGGGGGGGACTGCCTAGTTGTGGGTGATGTGCGAAACCTTTCCCTGTGGGGGGGGGGGGGGAGCGATAAGAAAGGGTGCCCTCTTAACATCAGTGCAAACGAGCTGACAATTAGCACTTTGGCAAAACTAATTAATATGTAAATCTAATCAGGAAAGCGGCCATCTTTGGAAAAACAACAATAACAGCCGCAGCAGCAGTATTCATTTACATTTAGCAGATTAGCTGAATCTACCACCTGGTCTGTGTAAGACTGTGTACATACACACGCAAACACAATGCCGGGTCCAGAGCAGCGTGTTTGGCACCGTGTCATAATGGCATAGAATGCCGGAACACATTGGGTGAGTCTCTTTTCAGGCAGGTTTGATGTGTCTAGGCACTGTGCTCCAGCAGACCATCTGCATGATCTGTGCCAACAAGGAGCGTATCGGCACACAGAAGTCAGTCAAAAAGACCATTCAGGAATCTGTGAAACGATGGCTCTCTCCCTCTCTCTTATTCCCTCGCTGTTTCCCTCTTTTCCTCCCTGTATATCACTTGCCATCTTTCCTTTCTTCTCCTCCCTATCCCAGGCACTTTCCCTCCCTCTCTCTCCCCTTTCTTGATTCTCTTACTATCTTCTCCTGTCTCTCTCCCATCCTCGTTTCCTGCCTTTGCTTCTCCTCCCTTTTCCTCTATCTCTCCCTTTCCCTCCCTCTCTTCCTCCCTGCATTCCTCTGCCTACTTTATCTTCCATCCCTCCCTTTCCCTCCTTCACTCCATTTCCCTCTGTGTTCTTCTTGCTATCTTTTGCTGCCCCTCTCATTCTCTCCCTTCCATTCCTTACCTCTCTCCCTTGCTTTCCCTGTCTCTCCTTCTCTCTCCCTCCCTCTCTCCCTTTCCTTCTGCCTCCCTCTCCCTCCCTCGCTTTCCCTGCCTTTCATTCTCTCTTCCTCCCTCCTTGCCTCTCCTTCTCTCTCCCTTCCTCTCTCCCTCCCATTCCTCCCCCCTCTCTCTCCCTCCCTCGCTTTCCCTGCCTCTCCTTCTCTCCCTCTCTCTCTCCCCTTCCTCTCTCTCCCCCTCCCTTTCCTTCCGCCTCTCTCTCCCTCCCTCGCTTTCTCTGCCTTTCATTCTTTCTTCCTCCCTCCCCCACTCTCCCTCACTCCCTCACCCTCTCAGCCTTTGACTGCTTTGCCTTCTCAAAATTCATGCTCAGTTCCATCTCCTTTTGACAGCACTTATTATAAACCAGCCACATCTAAAATGCTAGAGGAATGGGAAAAAATGCAACAGCATGTCGGGTTCGGGCACATCAGCTTCATGGTGAGACACGGTTGCAGAAAAATAACTGAAGCCCAATAACGTGAATTTTCCACAAGCAGAACATCATATGTAGTGTAAGTGACTGCTGGATTTAAAATGACTAGTTCATTGCAATGGGCTCAGTCAATAATGGCTACTACTGGACGTGAAACAAAAATTCAAAGCTCAAGCTGTGTAGTGGTGAGCAGCGCTTGGTCTGCCTGGGTAGCAAAGTATATACAGACATTCCCCAGGTTACGATAGTACGTTAGGATATTTCAGCTTCACGACAGGCATTCCAATTCCATTCTGTTTTTCAATTTCAGTACATTATTTAATAAATTACATGAGATATTCAATACCTGATTATAAAATAGGTTTTGTGTTAATAATTTTGCCCAGCTGTAGGCTAATGTACGTGTTCTAAGCATGTTCAAGGTTTGCTAGGCAAGGCTATGATGTTTGTTAGGTTAGGTGTACTGTATTGAAATGCATTTTCGCCATATGATAATTTCACCATACCATAGGTTTATCGGAATGTAACCCCATCGGAACATCTGTAATGAATTAGGCTTACAATTGCATGTGATGGACTGTCCAGGTATATCTAGGTCTATCTATGACTGATTCATCTGTGAAGGAGTTGTCCAGGCGTATTTAGGATCACCTGTGACTGACTCACCTGTGAAGGAGCCATCCAGGTGGTTCACACTGAGCCCAGGGTCAATGCCACAGAGTCGGCTGGACAGCTCATAGCCATTGCGCTCCGCCTCATCCTCCTCTTCCTCCTCTTCCTCGTCCTCATCCTCCTCGTCCTCATCCAGGACGTCGCTCTCCAGGTCGGAAGCTAGGGCACCGGATACATAGCCGACCGGTGGAGCGGGAGTGTGAGGAGGGTTTTGGCTGGTCTGCAGCTGCCTATGGGAAGTAGAAGAGGACATGGATGCATCCATAAAACGGCTTCACAGAGCTGGGGATGCCGAGTGGCAGCCTGCATTCTGTGAAAGTCGCCAGCTATAGACAACTACTAGTAGGTCTGTGGGATCCACATTGCAACCTGAACATGAACTCAAATAAGCACTTGCAAAGGTGGCCGCATGCTTCAAACAAACGACGGAATTGTTGTCATTTTAGTAATTCATGGTCATATGAGCAGTGACCACCTTTTCTTCTTTGACATTGTGCACCAAGGACAGAAAAAAGGCAACTAGATCCTGTCAAAATCACAACAATGTACTCCACAGACAGTCCCATTACCCCCCCATCTAATCCGTGATCCTCCCACATCCCCCAACCTCTACAATCTCTAGCCCACCTACAAACTCTACCACTAAGTGGTGCTGCTTCAATTTTGCTGCGATTTTTCTCAAAATAAACCAGGTATAGATCTTCATCCATATAATGTTTTTGTAAAGTGGTAATAAAATCCATCAAATGCTTTTTGAGTTATCATGTTCATAAAGTCAATTGTCTTCTGTTTTTACCCTACCCATTTCTGTCACTAAGTGACGTTGCTTCAATTTGAATGTGATTTAAAAAAAGTAATGCGTCAAAATTTGAATAGTTCCAGATACCCCCCTACAAAGTTTAAAAAGATCTATCAAATACTTTTTGAGTTATCATGTTAATGGGATAAGAGGTTGAGGCTGACCTTTTGTTTGATATCACTAAATGGTTCTGTATCAATTTTGGTGTGATCTGTCTCAACATTTGATCATTTTCAGATCTTCACCCATACAATGTGTCTGCATAGTTTGAAAAATGACCCACCAAAGACTTTTTGAGTTATCATGCTAACAAGAATATGTTGATGGCTGCAGTGGACCTGTCTCAAAACCATATGTATTTCCTGTCCGGGGAATATAATAATACCAGGAAGATAAAAGGGAAACGGACTGAGGTATGATACTATATGCTACGTGTGTCTTTGACTTAGGCCACACCTCTCTCTCCCTCCTTCCTCACCATGCATGCCGGGCCACGTCCAACTGGTAGGCGCGCGTCAGCTCATCCAAGTGCGCCTGCAGCGCCGAGTGCATTTCCTCACTGGTGGAGGGACTCAGCGTCACCGGCGCCGGGGAGGAGGCCACGCCCCTGATGGGCGGGGTCGGGACTCGCTCCTCCTCCAGCTCATCTTCCGGTCCCTGGTGCAGGTACGCCTGCTGAGGAAGGGGCCGGTGCAGGCTGTCACCCGTGTACCTGGTGGGAGAGGCGCCGGAGAAGTTGGTCTAATAATACAGGCTGCTCACCATTTCCCCCTACATTCTACGGTCACACAATAAAATCGATCCTGCCTTAGAAGTACAGGTGCCATGTGAGTTTTTGGTGAGGTACATCTCAAGCACTCCAGCCAAAAATGTGGACTTCCGGTGACATCATCTTCCTTAAACAAAACGAGTTCCTTACACAAATATGGTCCTCCGATGTGTATTAATAAAACCACGCAAGTACTCATCTTTGGGGGGGTTACGACAGTCAGATCCTGACAGGAATGAGTGCTTATATATGCGTGTGTTTCTGTCAGGCCAGTATGTGGCTCAGTGGGTTAGAGCAATGTGTCTGTGTTCAGAAGGTCACCAGCTCAAATCCTGTGAGTGAGGCTATTAACCTCCATTTGCTCCAGGGGCTGGCTGACCCTGATTTCTCAACTGCTTTGGCTAAAGTGTCTGCTAGGCAAATTGTAATTCTATAATGTTGTGTGGGTCTGTCCTCCTCTACCACTGTTTTGGTCTGAATGAGTGTGTGAGCCCACGTATGCCTATATTTTTGTGTATGGATATAAAGGTAGGCGAGTGTGTGTAGGTGGCTGTGTTTTGCGCGTAGGCCTGTTGTGGTGTAGCCCAGCCTACCCTGGCCCCTCAGGCCCCTGGGCGTAGTGCTCCATCTCAGTGCCGGGCAGGGGCTGCATGGGCGGCGGGGGTAGGGGAATGTTAGCCCAGCACGACCCATTGCTCTTCGGGGTCTTGTTCCCACCCTTGGTCCTCTTCTTCTTTCCCCCCTTCCCACCTAAAAAAAATTAGGGGGCAAGTGTGAAGGGCGGAGTCTCAAAGTGCACCACTCGGTGTCAAGGCAACCTAAAAGCCAGCAGAGCAAGTCAAAAAGCAAGAGGGAGTGAGGAAGAAGCATTTATTCGTGCGAACTGCAGAGAGTCGGCCAATCGGTCGTGTCCCTTAGCGGCGTGCTGTGGAATGATAGGCGAGGATCCCATCCAATGCACATGCGGACAACCAACCTGAGAGGGTGCGCTCTGAGCTGTTGTGGGAGCTGCTGCTGCTGAAATCTTGTGATTGGTTGTGAGGGATTCTACTAGACAATCCATCGGCCAATCGGTTGTCGGGAATGAAAAGGAGTGCTGGGGGAGGGGTCAGAGGGCAAAAATCACAGCGGTGTCAGGGCAGCTAGCACAGGCTCATGCACGGCATGCGGTTAGAGCAGCAGGCGCGCGGCCAACAGATCCAAACCCGCACGTGCGTGTGCGCGTTTTCCCTCCAAACACACGTACTGCTGTTGCAGGAGTGGGGATCGCCCAGTGCATAGCCCAGAGTGGAAGTGTCCGGCCGGGCCAGAGGAGGGGCCTTCCAGCGAGGATCAGGCACCTCCACGGACAGCTGGTGGAAGCTGCTGGATTGCAGGATGTGAGCTGTGGCGTAGGGCGTGGCTTGGCTACCAAAGGCCGGCTTGCTGCTGAAGTCTATGCTGCTGTAGATGGCGCCATCAGACAGCATGGTGCTCGTCTTCTCACCCTGGCCAACAGGCAGAAGGTCTGTGGACAGGAGGAGGAGGAGGAAGAGAAAGAGGCAGAAGCTCAGCGTGGAAGGAGAAGAACATTTCCTAGGATAATTGTCACATTTCTGTGCATCTTGCATCTGTACACAGCCGCTCTCACCACGTAGAGCGTCACACAGACACAGAAAATCACTGTGTCTCGATGGCATTGGACGGCGGTGAGTCCTCGCCCCCCCCTTACCCCCACGGCCATAGTTGCCAGAATCGCTGGGACCTCCGGCGCCGCCGGTCACAGGCAGGCTGGAAGTGGGCCAGGAGTCGGCCAGCCAAGGAAAACCAGGGCTGCCAGCTTTCAGCAGGCCAGGCCGGCTGTGGGTGGGGTGGGGGGGAAGTGGGGGGGTGAGCGAGACACACGTTTACTTACAGTCTGGCAATATTTAGTCATTTAATCATTTACTTAAGCAGCGCAGAGAGCAAAACAGACATAGAATCCAGCCCAAGGCCACGGGGGCTGCTTGCGAAGGCCACGCACGCGAACGCCACACTCCAGTGTCACCCCCCCACGACGTGACAAATCGCCACGCTACCCATAATTCAGTGGACCGCGTGCCTGTGTGGTTGGGAGGGGGTGGAGATTATCACCATCGAGTCAATAAACGGGGGGTTTTTACTGGGCCTCGAGGGGGGCAGACGGCCCGCGCCAAATGCTGCACATTAGGAACATTAATTTGCTTTCTGAAATGAGCGGACGTCACTGCTGACTGGAGGCCGTCTGTTCAGTGAGCGAGTGCCCCAGTGTGGGCGGGGCTTGGGGACGGACAGGGAGCAGCCGGCCACACGCAGCGCCGCTCCGATCGCAGGGTAAGGCTGCTAGACTGTTGGGCTATTCCAAAGAGTAAGCACCACGGTTTGGCAAATACTGCACAAATTGCTATTTTCAAAAAACAGCCAAGTAAATGGACACACAAACATATAGAAGCTCAAGCACACATAGACAACCTCAAATACACACATATCCACAGAGGCACAAACCAAGGGCATACGTTTTGTTGTAACATAGGCAGGGACCCAAACCCCCCACCCCCTCTAAACACACTCAGTACTCCCACAATATTAGTAAGAACATACCCCGTCCATACCCAAATCGACACCCTTGGCACAAACACACTCTCATATACGCATACATTTATAGCTTAATACGCGAACATACAGCTCTCTTTGTGGGTGGTATAGGGCTCAGCGGGTGTCCATGATCGGAAGGTCATCGGTTTAAATCCCGGATTCGGCAGAGTGATCTCACTGTTGGGCCCTTGAGCAAGGCCCTTTACTCCCAGCTGCTCCAGGGATTGTCTGACCCTGCTTTCTCTATTTTATGTAGCTTTGGGTAAAAAATCTGCTGAATAAATAAATTGTATATGAGCCCACCTGTAGGGGGCACCAGTGAGCTTACCATCCAACCTTGGCCCTCCCCTCTTTCCAGCCACGGTCGCCGCTGGCGACAGGCACATACATCACCGCGCGGTGGCGGGGGGGCACGTCGCGACTCCCCGCAACGACAGCCGGGGATGAATGGTGGGTATAAAGCATGCCTCTCTGTGGTTAATTATCTGAGAAACTGGAGAGACTTCCTCCATCAATGCATCAACAAGTGAGGGGGAGTCTCCGTACGAGTGCAGCACGCTGGGGATATAAATTAGCATCAGCTGCTCACGCGCTAGCGTCCTGAGTGCAGGCGCTAACCCCTGTGATATACACATTAGAGCCCAGGATAAATGTGTTTGTAATTAGCTAGTATTTATTACTTTTCTATGTGCCTGTTACCATCCATAATTCTGTTTGCCCACCTATACCTGTTAGCTTTCATGTCAAATGACTTTATCTTACAGACTGGTCACAATGGCATTTCAGTTGATAAATATACTGGCAGTAAATTTACACGGGGTATCTCCATCTTTGAAATTAGTTATCATGTTTAGTTAAAATTGAATTTAACACAGATCGCTTCGGTTTAATAAAACATATCTGTCTGCAGACAGGAAGTGAAAATGGAGACATTTTCAGGCTGCTATTTTGATGTGTGTGGTTGGGTATATGCGTGCGTGTGCACACACACACGCACACAGACATGTGCACACACACACGCACACATACACACACATGCGTGCACACACACACACGTGCACGCATACATACATACACACACATGTGCACACACACACACACGTGCGCACATGTAGGGTAAACATATCCTTATGGGGACCGCTCATTCATTTCAATGGGAAAAA
>JAODJU010000014.1:3138-14381 GCA_026776725.1 Gnathonemus echidnorhynchus
GCAATACTGCACAGTATCAGACACGAGTTGCATTTTCCTTCTAGACCGTGATGGATGTGCACTCTAATTTAAATAAGATATACTATAATGAATACAAATAACAATGAGAGAGAGGAAAAATGGAAATATAATGTGGGGAAGTTAATAGCGAGGGATTTAGACATCATGGCAGAGTGATACATGCTGTCGGAAAAAGTTAGAGTAACAGCCCTTCTGTAGGGGACTTGATAGTACTCTGGAAGCGTTCCTGAACCCGAATGATACGGTATATCGCCCCAAAGAGCCAGACCTGACCTAGACTGATACGGCCTCGGCCTGAAGCAGATTCCTCGTTTCTTCTGTTCTCTATCTTTCTGCTAGTTGTACAGAGCCCCTAGCTCCAGCCCCCTCACTTAACTACTCAATAACCCCCCCCCCCTCTACACACACACACACACACACACACACACACACATATCTCTCCAACACGGGAGCCATTTTTCATCCGGTGTATCTTCCGTGGACACAATTATCTTCCCTGCCGGCTTCCCCAGGAGTGCCTCGCCGGCGTCTGTCCGGAACACCCGGAATCTCATAAACAAAACAGTGGAGCGTATCCGCGGAAGATTCCTCATCTAATTGACTGCCCCGTCTTCCGGAGGCAACGTGCCGGGAATCCCGGGGTGGAATTCCCGCCGCACACTGGCATCCTGGTGACCGCCACGTACTCTGAACGTGTGCCCGGCTTTTCTTTTCCGTGATAGATGTGCAGAATACATGCGTGTATCTCATTTACACCAGGGAGAAATGGTGACTTTTAAATGCAGTGTGGATGTGATTTATCATGCCAACAGGGACCTCAAAGCCTAAAGTATTAAAAAACATAGGTGGTGATGAGTGGGGTTTGAGGAGTCACTTAGGAAGCCCAAGTGCGATTCTGAAATGTATAAATTGCATTTAATTTTGGATTTAGCAGGATGCACAACAATATTCAGCTTCGACACTAAGGAAAAACATCCTGGCAGAAGTAGATGAAAGGTGCCTTTTAAGTATTGTTTTGAACGGATGCCATTTATAGCAGAAAGCTTTATTCCTGAATTTGGGAGCAGGTACCCGCAGGTACCCTCAGGAACCCAGAATAGATTAGCAGTTTTTGGTGCCACACATGAAAAGAAAGGCATTCTCTCTGTCCCTGGGCAGGGCTTACGGTCGATCAGCCCTTAGTGTGATCATTAACATGACAGGTGTGTTAATGCATTGGTCGGGGCGGGGTGGGGGCAGCCACGTGTTAAGGAAGGCTGGCCAACAGCACCCCCCCTCCCCAGATTTGGCGGGATGACCCCAGCAAGCAGGCTCGGTGACGTCTCCTTATCTGGACACGCTCGGTAATCGACCGCTTGCCGTCTAACGTTACGTCGCGGTAGAGACACGTCGATAGAGGCGTGTTGAGCCAGTGGTTATTTAAGGTGATGACAGGAAGGTGGCGCTGTGTCGGTTGTGTGTAAGTCTCGGTGTGTACGGATATATGCGTACGGGGTAATCCACGCTCTGCACCTCGCTGGAGGACCTCATACTTGTGGGTCATACTATGCGTGTGTATGTTCTGGTTCTACTTCTGCTCCGCGCGCGTGTGTACATTCATCACCCTGACAGGGTACCCGCACGCGCAGCCTGCTGAGAGTGCGAGCACGTCTGAGGGATGGCAAGTAGGGGGGCCGGCAGGAAGTAAGGAGAGGCCGGGGTCTTTTCGGGACGAATCGTCTCCCTCAGACAGGCCTCTCGTGCGCCCGGAGGAACCTCCACGTGTCGTCGCCTCCTTGGAGATTCGCAGTGCCCTCCGGTGCCATGACAACGGGTTCTTTGTCCCAATTCATAGGCATATTTATGGCTCCCTGCCATCCAGGCAGCCTGTGTAATCATGCCAGTAAGTGTTTTGCGCGTACGCATCTTATGAGGTGATTTGCTTTGCCGTCATGCTGCTGACGCTATTGCCCACAGCTAATCCTCCGGGTCCTAAGATTTGCTTTTGGGTAGCAGGGCAGCCCCCGCAAATAGTGTTGGGGTCTCATACCTCTGTGATGGGTCTGTGATGGCGGCCTGTCCAGGGTCTTCCCTACCTTATAGCTGCGCGTCCTGGGGTGGGATCTGGATGACCATGCCTCAGATCTATCATGATGGGATGTTTTAAATGAAATGGGGATATAATGATCCTAAATTTGATTAATCTTGTGTTTCAGTAATGCTCATCCTTCGTTGCTGTAGCATCTCTGAACGTTTTGAAATTTAATTGTATTGAAATCGAGATATTGAGAGATAATTATTCTCCTCAATCTGTTTCTGTATTTGTCTATTTATTTATTTATTAATTATTATTATTATTATGACGCAGTAAGAGTGCAATATGGAGTCATTTGTGGCAGATATGAGTGACATATACGTGGATCTGTCTCCTTGAGTGACTGTAGGGAGATTTTGGGCCCCGTGAAAGCATATCAAATTGGGTCCCTGACTGTGCTCCAAATTTTTTTAGGGTCCTTGTCACTCAGGTGCCCTTGGAGTTGTCCTAGCTCCCCCACAGACAGAATGGCTATGGAGATTGAGCTGTGAGAATTTACAGCATCCCCCATATTTGTCAGTCGCCATTCCTGTAGAGTGGTGTTTTCCTACTCTATCCCCAGGGGGGCCTCAAACTGCACACATTTTTACTCTCTCCCAGCTCCCAACACACATGTATTCATTGTGATTGGCTAAGAGCTGGAAGAGGGCAAAAATATGGACTGTCTGGCTAGGAGCTGGGAGGGAGCAAAAATGTGAGCTGTCTGAAAGGTAGCTGGAAGGGAGCAAAAATGTGGACTGTCTGGCTGGGAACTGGAAGAGGGCAAAAATGTGGACTGTCTGAAAGGGAGCTGGAAGGGAGCAATAATGTGGACTGTTTTGCAGGAAGCTGGGAGGGAGCAAAAATGTGGACTGTCTTGGGGTCTCTGAGGACCGGGTTGGGAAACACTGCTGTAGAGAACTATGGCCGTTACATGTTGAGGAGATGACTAGGCATAAGTGCAGCTATGCTGAGCTTCCAATGAATGCCCAGGTACAAGTGTAAGCAGTGTTAGATTAGGAGCTACGCATGAACTTCAAGCGCACCCACCCCCCTAGTCACCTGGGAGATGCTTCTTGCTGGCTGGTTATGTCCCATTAGTGGGTGGGCGCCACGGAGTCAACAGGAAACGGATGTCCATTCTTTCCGGCGTGTAAGAGTGGCTGCCGTCAGACTGGTGAGCCGATCCGCATGACACGGGGGTTGAAGTATGAAAGGGAGGTTTTATTGGGCTTTTTTGGCAGAACAGATGGTGAGAGCAGCACAAAGCACTGTAAGGGAGCTAATGTGGGCTTAACAGTGAAAACAGGACCGGCACCACGAAGGAGGAGGTCCAGGATTAGGGGCGAACTGGGGACAGGTGGAAGATTCTGGAACTCCTGTTTCCAGCAAAGGATTTCTGTGAGGAGCAACTTGGTGGATGACAGGTTAGGTCACCTGACTTTCTCTCTTCCAAAGAGCCCCCCCCCCCACCCCCACCATCTTTACGCAAGAAGGTGCTCTATCGAGAAGTTTTCCTCCGTCAGCGCTCGCAGCCTCCGCCAGACAGGCCACGTGCCGCCGCAAATCTTCCTCTCGCATTGCCGCCTGACAGCGCCAGCAATTTGGCCTGATTGCGAGCGATGAATCAAACGTCCCCCCCCCCTTGCCGCCCGGCCCGCTGCCCAAGCGCGCGTTTTACTCGCTGTTTACGGCGCACCGGAGCAGCCTGAAGCCTCGCTGCCATGGGGGATGCCGCTTTGCAGTGGACTGCTTAGGGACCAGATCGAGTTTGTGCTTGTAGGGTCGCCGGATTGATCTCCCACTCTCTGTCCTAAGCTGCCGTTTGACACAAACTACTCGCTCTCATTCCTGTCATATTTTAACATGTAAACAGCCCTCATTTGCCACAAAATACACAAGAGCTGTAAGAACAAACACATGAACTTGGCTGCTTTCCTTCACTCCGAGTGAAAACACTGTTTCTGTTCTAGCTAATTGGTACATATTCCCTGGAACTTTCCAGAAAGAGAGCATTAATTCATTTGGCAGCAATTTGTCTACCTTCTGAGTTAGATTTTCGGTTATATAAATGTTTCCGTGTCAGTGGCTCATTTGGATGTTGGAAGGTGTTATAGTCCTTCTAAGGCAGGGGCTTAAGAGAGCCACGTAACACAAAGTGGTGACCAGCCAAGCGTGTGGTTACTGAGACCGTTAGGGATAATGACACAGAAAGCTCAGCCAATGGCCGCTCAGCCAGTCGATATACATGAATAGATTTCCTTATTCTTCCAGACTTCGGCGGCCTTGAAATGCAGCTTTTCAATTAGCGCCTGAGTGATAATGGGGGCTAACAGAAGCGCGCAGGGTCGAGACCCCCACCGGGCGACTTGTGAGCCGCGCTAAGGCTGGCATCTCTGCCACGCGCGCGTCCGCCTTCCTGTGCCCAGGCTTCAGCCGCTGGCCTCTTTGTGATCCTCTCTGTTTACTTAAATTGCCGTTCATTTTCCCATTCTCTGACATCAGCTAGAAAGAGAAGAGGTGGTCGGGTAGCATGGCATTCTCCAGGGTCAGACTTTCATCACCACAAATAGTCATCCTAAGTCACATGAACCCCTCCCACCCCCCATATTGCCTATAGATTGCTCTCTCTCCAAATCAACTAAAACACTGCTGTTTCCAGCTCAATAAACAGCAGCCAGATAAATAAAACCTCACCCAAGTTTGGGGTCTCCTTCCCGACTTATTCCATCATCCTAAGTCACATGACCCCCCCCACCATATCGCCTTACTCCTTACTGACTCAGCTTGCATTTATAAATGTAGGGCTTGTGCTCGTCATTTTGGGTGCGATTATTGCGATTGCACTGTTACCCCCAAGGACACACTCTACTTACCAACAAGGGCATGTATTATTGATGGGTGTTTGAATGGGACTTGGATAGTCCTTCTGACAAAGCAGGCCACACTCACCGCCTCAGCATCCATCTGTCATGACAGACGAGGGCCCGGATCCCGTCTCCCTCAAAAGACAGCCGCTCCCTATCCTCTGTGTGTCGCTACGGCTCTCAGCGTAGGAGATAAACAACAGGGACAAGCCCCCGCACAGACAGGTATTAAATATGGCTTCCCGGTCACTGTGACATCGTAAGCCCGTCCATTGGACATTGTAAGCTGGCAGTGGTGAGTTGTGATTCTGCCAAATGGGTAACACAATGTCCAGCATGTCCTGGTTTGGCTTCCTCGTCCTCTGACAAACCCCCAGGTCACCAAAACCAGTCAGTCCTCCATTCCCATAATCACCCGGTACACAATCCAAGACTTAAAGGCACTTTAGACAACAGCGTTCGCATTAAACTCTATATATTCTTTGAACCCATTAAAGATTGTGCTTAGTCAGGCCGCAGATGACAGGCGATCTTCTTGAAAGTGCTGATCAAAAATTTAAATGCCAAACCGCTCCTATAATAGGATGATGGCATCGTAGATAGAAGGTCCAGGACGTAAGCACTTTTTTAATAATTTGAGGTGGTGCCAGGTTGTCTGTCACACGGTCAAGTCTCACATTTTTTGGCCCACGGTTGGCTTCGCCACCCTGCCAGCCCCCATCCCGTTCCAAAACAGTCCATAAGTTCAAGGAAACATTACCTTTTTTTTGACAACTCAATGTCTTCACCAAATTGTGCAGTTTTATTTATTTATTTTCATCCCTCCCTCACTGTGTTTTTACTTCAGCTAGGGTGACACATATGGAGTGCGTGAGGATAGGTCAGTTTACAGGCAGTGATTTAGGACGCTGTGACGTCGTAGAGGTGATTTAGATAACCCGTCCCATCAAGGGTGCCTGCTCCTGTAGTGACCTGTTCTGGGGAAGATTTATTAAAACTGGGGGGACAGGTTGGTGCACAGGGGTGTTAATTATTAACTTGGAATGCCCTGCTAGTCGGTGCTGGCATCCGTGAGAGCGGGTGAGTTTACAAGCCCATGGAGAATTGTGGAGCTGCTTCTGCACTATGGTGCCCCCTTACAGGCAGGATATCTGCCACTTAACTTTGGGGTAGAATCGCTCCCCAGCCATTGGAGGGCATTTTAAAGGATTCATTTTCCAGGAAGTTGCTCCACTCGAATATGATTGATTCACCGCCGTTTTATGGAAACAGTATAGCCGCAGCACTAAGCTTTGCTTGGTAGGAATTAGTTATAACCCATGTCGGTGCTGTTCTTATTTGTGATGTTTATCTTTTCTGTTTTTCTTTTACAGATCGTGTGACAGAAGTGAAGACCAACATTTATGTCACCAGTTTTGGGCCGGTGTCAGATACGGACATGGTAGGTTCTGGCTTGAAATGGCTATTGACAAGTACTTGAATAGTGTATGAAGAGAAAATGTTATGTTTTGAGACTTAACATCCTTCTTTCTCATTTAGTTAGTTGCTTAGGCTCGGGGCCTGTGTCCAATGGTACAAAAGAGTTTGTGTGGCACCCAGTAGGTTGTGGGATCACATCTAAGCCTAGTGGTGAAAGTTTGGGTTCACCCATAATACAGTGATCCTTTTTTCATGATGTTGTGACATTATCTTGTTCCAAAATATGCCGACCATGGTAATATTAACTTATGACTGTAAAGCCCAAACAAATGCAAACAAGGTTTATGAAAGCGAGTGGAACCACAATCCTGACTCTCGGACACTGTGGCTGTTGGCCATGTGACCCGTCGGATCTTTCCCGTGGAGTGATCCATCTCCGTGTTGGTAGTAGTCACATAGGAGACATGCTATGTCGCTTCCTGAATCTTCCACAGGTTGCTAGACTTTGCTCAGATTTTTACTGTAGCAGCTAAAAACTGATGACATTTACCAAGAATAGAGTGGAATATCAATCTTGTCGAATATCTGTCTTTCTCAGAAGACAATCCAGAGACCCAGATTTTTTCAATTTTTTTCCCTCAGCATGTGAGACAACGTATAATTCTCTCTACTTGTGTAATATTAAGAATGTATTGCTTCTCTTGATGTTGACAGAGTTTTCTAGAAGGGTACAGCTGTTTGGCACACAAAACACAATGATACAGATTGTGGCTTTTAGATTATTTTTTAGACATTTGACACCTATGCCACACACAAGTATGCAGACAGGCTCTGCCTATGGAACAGCAGGCACCCACATCTCAGTTGAGTAATTCTCGCAATTCTCGTGTGAGTTTTTGTTTGCATTGCACGTTTCAGCGCTCTCTGTGTGGTCAACCGTTTCGGTGAAGATCAGGATTGCTTTAGGATGGAGATAAGGTCCAGAAGACAGAACGCTTGGCAGTTTGGGTTTTTTAAAGTACTGTTACATAATGCACTTAATGTCAGTTAAAAAAATCAGAAAGCGTTTCTCTCTTTTGTCTTAGAGTATGAAATGAATGTTTTAAGGACAATTATGTATAAGTTGGCAAGATCAGTTGATGTTGTTAATAGATATAAAGGATTTTCTATACTTCTCAGACGTAATGGTGCTTTTTAAATTATTTCCCTCCTGGAAATATGAGCTTTTTTTTTTTTTTACCATTATTTGTTTTTAGTGGCCTTTACACTGAACGAGTTGGAGAAAGTTCTGGAAATTGGTATTTTCAGATGGCAATCGTTCGAGTGCATGTGGGCGGGAGTTTTTCCTCTTGTTGTGGGAGAACTTATTCTCCACCGCGGACTTTATTTATGGAAGCTTTTAGGGCAAAAAAAAAAGAAGTCTGCTAACCTTTTTTTTTTTGGGGGGGGGCGTAGCTTTCCTCCCAGCTTTGGGGTTAATAGCTAGCTTGCAGAGTGTCTCTGCTAAGTGAGAGACGGGCAGAGGTCTTCGGGGAGTGTTTTCGTGTGGAGTGCAGCCTTCGAAGTAGTTTCTGTCACATTCTTCCTGAAAGGGTGTTATGTGAAGCACATTTGTGAAACTAGTGTAGGTAGTAGTATCAGTAGCAGTGATAACAATAATGATGTGAAGCACCTTTTCCACATGCTAAGGGGGCGGATAAAATGTGATAAATACCCAATATGAAGGACGTAATGAGTAGTAGGGCCACCATTTGGAACTGCTTCACTGATGCACTGATGTCATACAAGTTCTGTATTGGCCCATCTTTGGAGAAAGCTTCCAGTTTTCTGAGGGAGGAACACAGTATGTGCTCTTCCACTTCTCATAAAAGTACAGTGGTTTAGGGCTGATGATCAGGGAGTTGACGGTAGGTGTTTGATTACTGGTGTTCATGAAAATACTGTTGAATTTGTTTAGCGGTGCATATGGGGGCATTATCTTCCTGAAATATGGGCACATCACGAAGGAACGATGTTTACACCATAGGGAGCTCCTGGCCCCATGAAATATCCTCCTATTCCTAGGCCATTATATGGCCAAGCAGAGCTATCATTAGACCTAATGACTCTGACAAGATGGCGGCCCATACCCAGGGGCACTCTGGGTTGACGGCATTCCTTTTCATTTCTCTAAAGCAAACCCATCTGGATTTAGAAAAAAACAAGTAGAAATATGAATCATCAGACCATATTGCTTTTTCAATTGCCTAGGGGTCCAGACCATGAGCTCCTCAGACCAGGTTATGCATCTTTGCGCATCGGCCTTGGATATAAGCAATGTCCCAGATGGTAGCGCTGCCATAAATTCCAGCTCCGTAAAGCTGGCAATGTATGAATTTTATTGAGACTGGCTCACAAAGATGCTGATTCAGTTCTGGGGTAATTTTTAAAACCATATTCTCGTGGTGTTCAGTAGCTTTTCATTTATGTGTCCATCTGTCTCCATCAGTGAGCTTTGACCTGAGAACACTATCCTTTCCACCTTTACGTAGATGCTTTGAATACGCCAACTGGATTTATGGAACTGTTCCTCTTCACACATCAAATAATTTTATAGCTTTAATGACCAATGCACCTGCAGTTCCAGAACTGATACTTTGGAACTTCTGTACTTACCTCATATCGAATTATAACTCACATATCTAAGTCATTGTCTTCTATAGCTCAGGCTAAATGACATCAGGGTGGCCAGCTCACGCTTTCGGACTGTCAGACTTATATTCCATTATAAACCTAAATTTTCTACTTCAAAAGCATTGGGGAAGTTTGCAAGCCCTACAAACTATTTACAAGGTGATACAACTGTTACATACATGTAAATGTGTGTGCATGTGTGTACAGACTTGTCTCCAGTTGAAAATTTCACTCTAGCCAACTGATCAAAGTCGGCCACCCTGTGACGTGCAACTTAATATGATTTATACTTTTGTAGCTACTGGCCCACAGTCCTCTTTACATGGTTTTTCCATTATTTTGTCCATCTGCAGTATATGTGTTTATGTTTGTAATATAAATACGAAAATGTTGATTCATGAAATATTGAAATAGAACACTGTTTCTGTTAGATTGCTGTTATTGTTAAGTGTTGATGTAATTTTGCCACCACTGTGAGTTTGCCTTCAATGACATTATTCTGTAAAAGACATTGTATGATCGAATGACCCAGTAAGATGACCCCATTAGTGTGTTAGTCAGGTGATTTGCCTGTAATGAACATAAAAAGCATGAAATACCAATCACCAGTCCTGGTAATAAGTTTATGATTATGGCGCTGTCAGTCTGCGGAAGCTTTAAAATTGATTTGTGCGTGTATAAATATGGCAGAAAATTAGCGATAACAGTTGGTGATTATCGTCGTCCCATACGGCATTTCCTCATTTGTCTTTTGGTAACACTTCATCAAAGACACGGAGATTTGTGGGGGCAATTGTATATTCTTACACATTCCGTGTTGCCACAGGAGAATCAGTTTGTGTTTGTTAAAAAAAAAAAAAAATGATAAAGATGCCATCACATGTGGAAATACCAGTGGCCTTTTGCAGCTAGTCATTGTGTTGGTGGGGGATTACTTCAAAGGATGAGTTAATCGCCCGTGTATAAATTATAGATCCCCACTGAGAGCTTTCAGCAGGTACAGTTCATGTTCTGCTTACGTGTTTTCTCAAGTGCTACAGAATGGGGGCGCCTTGCTGTGGATTTGGTACCTGGTTATCCTCGTCTAAGCAACATGCAGGTGGATTGAAGTGCAGGTGTTTTATCTGACTCAAAAAAAAAAAAACAGCTCATTATTTCCATTAATCAATTATTCCAAAGTTAATTAATTAGTCAATGAAGGGTAATGCTACCAACTGAAATAATTTATATGTATGTCATAAAAGACAGCTTCAGATGTTCTTACGCTTGACTTGGGTAGCTTTGGTCTTCTAAATTTTTGTGTAAATATTATCTTAAAATATACTTTACAAGACATTCTTACTGTATATTGCTTGAAGCTTCAAAGATTGCAGAATAATTGATTCAGTCTCATTTGAATATGTTGTATCTTTAATTTACAACAATCCTTTACCATAAATTTTTTGTTTATTATGATAAAATCCCTTTTAAGTAAGAACCAACACAACGCTGAGGGATTTGCTTAAGAGCAATGCAGCAGTCTTATAATGCTTTCTGATAGCCTCTCTAAAGGCAAAGTATTATGAAATACGGAGAAGCAGTAATTAAAGTATTTGTTTATTGCCGGGGACATTATATGTTTAGCATTTTATGGTATGAGCCTTAATCAAATGGTCGCTGTTCACTCTGTGTCTGGCATTTCAGTGGTCTTGGTTGTTGTGGGTATTTTCAGGAAGGAAGGTCACTTCACACGTGAAGGTAAGGTCACACTTCCTCAGGCTGCTTTTAGTGTTTAGCCCTAATGCCTGCCTTCCTGCCCAAGCAGCCTCCCTGCGTCTGACAGGCGTTCAGTCTATTCTTGGATTCCACCTGTTTAAACCACTTCTCTGTTTCGCCAGACTCTTTATGCTCTGCCTAACACACCCTTTGCTCTCAAATGCTCAGAAAAGAGTGGGGAGGGGGATATTCAGACCAGAGTAGTTCAGAAAATACAGATATGGTGCATGTATAATTTACTCAGTTTGTGTTTTTTCTTTTTAATCTGTTGTGTTTTTTTTTGAGAGAAAAAGCGATACCGTTATGCGTTATTCCAGTGATGTCACCCATAGCTGCTTCTTTGCTATTATTTTTCAAAGTAAACTTCCTCTGAATTCCGACATCCGTGGCACAGAAATGTGACACTTCTTCTTTAGTATGACAGTCAAATTTTTTCGACGCTGTGTAATCATGTC
>JAODJU010000014.1:32056-43396 GCA_026776725.1 Gnathonemus echidnorhynchus
GGGGGGACGTGCAGTCAGTAATGAGGGCATCTTGCCTCGTCTTCATTAGTTATCATGTGAAATTTGTCAGGCTGGCCCCCTACTCCTTTACTCTTGATCGAGAGGAAGAATATGGGACACGGTGCCACCAAAGCCAGAGGTGGTGGGGGGGGGGGATTGTTGCAAACTTCCAAGTTCAGAGACCTCCAGGCAATTATGAATGTGGAGCAGCAGAGGATCATGGGACTGCAAGGACAGGAAGGGGCTACATTCGTGACAAAATAAATGCCACTCATTACATAAGCAGCGCCACTCCGTGCTCAGTCACTAAATTCGGAGTCGGGCTTCTTTTTACAGACACATATTTTTGCATAGATATAGTTACACAACTGTTATAAAGAGGCATAAAAAATAATGTTTGTGTTCGGAGGAGAAAACTGTTTTAGGCATGGAGTGGGCATGGATTTTACCGTGGCGCTGATTTAGGCAGCACAGAAAGGCATCCATCCATCCATCCATCCATCCTTCCATCCAGGAGGCCTGGAGTTTATCCCAGAAAGCATGGGGCACAAGGTAGGGAGAGACCCAGGATGAGGTGCCAGTCTGTCGCAGGGTACATACAGGTGCCAGATGGACTCTCTAAAGAGACAGGTTCATCCAAGCACGGGTCTTTGGGCCACCGGAGGAAACCAGAGGGAACATGCAAACCCCACACATGAAGAGCAGGGACTTAGTCCAAAATCTCAGCCCTGTGGGGCGACAGGGATCCCCAACGAGCCAAAAAGGCATCAAAAATACAGGCAGACTCAGTTTTTCCTGTATATCTCACAAATTACTACAATAAGTTATTCTAACATTGCAAATGTCACATGATTGTCCCAGTATTAACTTATCGTCTCTGAATATTTTTGTCTAAATATGGCTGGTGCTAGATATACAGTATATTTACATAAATACATATCTGTCACACGAGGGACTGTGGTATAGTGTTTTAACAATGCGTGCTTTTCAGTGTCATTTGAAGAGTGGTTGGTTGCTATTGAGTCATTTCAGGGTGTTTTATATTTGTCATTGTAAAAATACCATGTTGCATCATTGAGTATACAGGTGACGCATAAAGTTTACACACGAGCATGAACCTTCCCATACTTACCTCTACACTGGGAACCTGCCAGCTTTCTCTCACTGGAATCACTGCTTGCATACGGCTGGTGCCAGTGAAGGGCCGCCAGTGGCCTGTACCCCTCTGAGCTTCCCTTCCCCGATTCCGCCCTATCAGATCCTTGGTTCCGAGCGTCTAATGTGTCCTTTTCACCGACGCACCCATTATCGTCCGAGCGCCGGCTGCGTCTCTCTCGTGATCTCCGATGCGGGATGCATGATTCTCCGCGGCGGCTATGCATGACAGCAGCAATGTCCCTGAGGTAAAATTGTGAATGCAGGGACCTTTGAGGAAGGTAATAAAAACTGCAATTACGGCGAAGGTGACATAGCAAAGCCAATTATTCTATGAAAAAAAGGCAGTCCTTAACATTCATGACTCATTCCTACAGAATATAAACCATAATCCACTTCCTTTGGTGCCTGCGTCCAATAGCACCACAGTTATATCACCGTAGCTGTTCAGTGGACACTTATATGGCTCCTACTACCCAAGTGAGTGTGGTTCTAGGTTACAGGGTCACTAAAATACAGCCTAGAAGCCAAACTGTGCTGCAACCTGGAAGGAGAACCACTTCATAGTGGCAGAATTCAGGCCAGAAAGCTTACTGGCTGGGTTTAGCAGGCAAGCATTTTTAAAAACCAATGGCACCATTAGGAAGTTTGTTCCTAATAGATGAGGTCAAGAACCGTTTATTCCTTATAAATTTTAGTTCATAATTATATGTAATTTTTTTCCAATTAGCTGTCTTTTTTTTTCTTGTCAGTGTGACTGGTATTCTCACCCCCCTGCTGAGAAATGGCCGCAGCCTCATCGGGTGGAGAATTGCAGCCCTGTAGGTTTTGTCTCTCCTCCCCCAGCTGGGACAGGCATGGAAATTCCATTACATGGAGATAAAAGCTGATCCTGTCCCTCCTAGATAGGGTTTTCGTGACGCCGTGTATATAGGTTACCCCTGAAAGGGAAATGCGAGGAGAGGACACGCCCTCCTGCGGGACAGGAAATTGCACGCCTTTTTAGGATGAGCTGGCAAATCTTCAGGGATAAAGCTCGCTACATAAAATAGAAGCTTCATCTGCCAATTAGCAGGGCAGAAGAATTAAACAGAACTGCAGGAGGGAAACTGAGGACCCTGCTATTCCTCCTCAGCTCTGCCAATTTTAACAACCATGTCATGTCAGTGTTATAGTCCATCCATCCATCCATCCATCTTTTGCCCAGTATAGCCTGTCACAGGAATCATCAATATTTTCTTACTGTCATATTTTTGGGCTCATATATATATATATATATATATTGGCTCACTCCTCTGGGACCCGGGTTCGAGTCTCCGCCATGGCTCCATGTGTGTGGAGTTTGCATCTTCTCCCCGTGTCGTCCTGGGGTTTCCTCAGGGTACTCTGCCGCCCCCAGTCCATAAACGTGCTGAGGCTAATTGGAGTTACCAGATTGTCTGTAGGTGTGCATTTGTGAGTGAATAGTGTGTTAGTGTGCACTGTGATGGGTTGGTGCCCCATGTGTGTGTCTGTGTGTGTGAATATGTACAGTGCCAGTCAAAAGTTTGGACACACCTAAAGGTTCATTTGTACTATTCCACATTTTAGAATGATTATAAAGACATAAAACCTATGAAATGACATATGTGGAATTTTGCATTGACCAAAAAAGTATCAAATAAAAAAAATGTTGGGGGGCAGCTCTGAGGGTTGGGACTCAGAAGGTCATTGATTCAAATCCCTGGGTCGGGAGAGTGATCCCACCATTGGACCCCTGACCAAGGCCCGTAACCCTAATCGCTCCAGGTACTGGCTGCCCCTACTGTCTCCTGCACGCCAGTTTCATGAGGTGGTCTACTGAGATGCTTTTCCAGCTGCCCTGAAGGAGGTCCCACATATATGCTGAGCTCTCATTGGCCGCTTCTCTCCGGTCAAACACACACACACACACACACACATACACAGACACACACTCACAGAGACACACACACACAATTTTGTATTCCCTTCTTTTTTCCTTCCCCCAGACAGTGGTGTAAGAATCTATACTGAAATCACATTTCATCATAATCTAAGTAAATAAGTATGGCCCCTTAAAATATATTTCCAAATGTTTACAGCTCCACAAAGAGTGCATCGACCTTAAAGAACTGATAGAACTGTTAGAAACGAGAGCTGTGAAGCTCCACATCACCATCTGATGATCAGTGAGCTGTTACTGCTCATGAATACCTGCACGACATCAAGAATGGCCGCCGTGTGCATTTATAAATAGTGTTTTTGTTACAACAAAAGCACTTACACTCCGTGGATAAGCCATGCATTCGTCTGAGGAAACACTGCTGACAGTGTCAGTCCTCTGTACAGTAGCTGTGTGATTTACTTATTCTGCAGCGGTATTGAAAAGGCAGCATAGCAAAGCAATCATTTACAGCTGTTTGGTGCTGCTGGTTTTTGAGAACCACGTGATAAAAGAAGAGCCATAATATACTGTGTTTGTTTCGTTTTATTTATTTATTTTTATTTTCGCCCAATGTTTTTCAGGTTTCTCTAAAGTGTGGTGACTATCGATATTCTGATCTCTCTGTAAGGTCCAGACAAATCCCGTGGTGTAATATATCTGGAAGTCATTTTAGCTTTTAAGTCAAATCTCAAAAGACAGTCGTTTTTTCATGCAGTGCTGCTTCCACACCCTCCATCCTCTTTTTTTATAGCTCTCTGCTCAATAAATGCCTCTCCTCACCTTTGACCTCTAACCCCTCCTCAGACTCACTAAGTGCTTCTGCTCACCTTTGACCTCTAACCCCTTCTCAGACTCACTAAGTGTTTCTGCTCACCTTTGACCTCTAACCTCTCCTCAGACTCACTCATTGCTTCTCCTCACCTTTGACCTCTAACCTATCTTCAGACTGGCTAAGTGCTTCTCCTCACCTTTGACCTCCAACCTCTCCTCAGACTCACTAAATCCTTCTCCTCACCTTTGACCTATAACCTCAGACTAACTGGCTGAATCCCAATATGCGTACTTGACCGTACTTGTGTTTTTCTGGACCCGTTTTACGTTTTCTTCCATTGCCGAAGACCAGTTCCAATACTAAGCAAACTAGATCAGAGGATGGTAAAATTCCCCTGATGTTGGTCTTGCTCCACCCCAAATATGAAGGATGCATCGGGTGCAGCCTTGCCAAATGAGAACAATCCCATGAATCATTGCCTGCTGTTGCAATGGCGGAGGTAGAAGGCATGAACCATAACCGTAGTACCTTAATTGGAGTTACCTTGTTCGGAGTAACGTTTCTGTCGTTCCTCTCAGATAGTATTTTCCCGCTGTTTTTCACTTTTTTGGCCCATGAGACTGCTGAACTGGAATGGTTAACACCCACGTATAGCGTTTATACAGAGGTGAAATAAATATGAATATTTTAAGTGTAAACTTTCTTTGTGAAAAAAGCATAAATAATCTTACCAGGAATAATTAGTCATTTAGACTGGACATTTTGATTGTGAATGATATGTCAATCATTAAATGCTATGATATATATTATGGCCAGAGTAATCAGCTGGCCGTACAGCATAGTGGAACAGCAAGTACACATCTATCCAAATCTACAATTGGTACGTTCTCTGTCCTCGTGATCTTACGAGATCGTTCTTGGAAGGCAAGTTCGCAAGACGGGTCTTGCCAAGACCACAAGGATGGTCTTTGCGTTCCTGGTATTGAGATTCACCCACTAAATACTTCTCCTCACCTTTGACCTCTAACCTCTCCTCAAACTCACTAAATGTTTCTCCTCACCTTTGACCTCTAACCTCTCCTCAGACTCACTAAATGCTTCTCCTCACCTTTGAGGTCTAACCTCTCCTCAGACTCACTAAATCCTTCTCCTCACCTTTGACCTCTAACCTCTTCTCAGACTCGCTAAATGCTTCTCCTCAGCTTTGACCTCTAACCTTTCCTGAATCACTAAATGCATCTTCTCACCTTTGACCTCTAACCTTTCCTGACTCACTAAATGCGTCTTCTCACCTTAATCCTACAGCTGCTCCTCAGACTTTCTAGAAGCTTCTTCTCATCTTGGCTTCTGCCCTCTCCACAGGCGAGTACACTGTCATGACGGCTCAGTTCCACCTGAAGCGGAAGATCGGCTACTTCGTCATACAGACCTACCTGCCCTGCATCATGACCGTCATCCTGTCCCAGGTGTCCTTCTGGTTGAACAGGGAGTCTGTGCCAGCCCGGACCGTTTTCGGTAAGTGGTGCGCAGCGTCCAGGGCAAAGCAGCCAGAGCAGAACGGCAGCAGATCTTGCAGAGCTCACTGTCCTGATAGGACCCCAGCAGAATACGGGGGCCTCCAAACCATCTACGATCCCTACAGTCCATTACTGTTCACTCGTCCATGTGTTATGAAGGTTTCGGAGCAGGTCACTTGCTGTCCCTTATTAAGGTTTATCATTAACAGCAAATAGAAGCATTACCTCTGTGTTCTAGGTGGAGCTTAGGGCAAAGAGACTGCACCCTGTGTTGTTTGCAGATGGGCTGGTACAATGTGTTGAAAACCTCAGTCGATGAGCTTCTTTTTTTTTGTTGCAATTGTACCCAGACTAGCAGCAATACAGTGTTTAAGCAGATAGACACACAAAGGTTCAGGGTTCAAGTTTCTGGGTTCAAGTGCTGTAGTGTACTTGAGTAGGGCACTTAATCTAATTTGCTTCAGCAAATTACTCCACTGTGTAAATGGTTTTGGGTGAATTAGATGACAGAGGCAGATAAATGGGTAAATGGGTTGCTTACTATCTCCAGGGTTGAGGGTTTGAATCCGGCCGCTGCTCTCTGGGCCTGCATGTTCTCCCCGCGTTGTCCCCAGTCACTCCTGTTTCCTCCATCAGTCCATGTCCCGAAATTTACCATAGTACATGTTATGTTCCCAATGATGGACTGGCATCCCATCCAGGGTGTATCCCAGCCTGTTGCCCTGTGCTGTCCCTCCCCGATGATGATCCTAAGGAGATGGAGGACGGATAGGTAATTGATTCAGGTGAAAGCAATTAGCATAGCAAGTACATGTAAATGGACATGTGTTTGCTAAGATAAACAGAGGTGTTTCTCATGCATTACAGTTGAGCTTTTGTGTTGTTCTTGTTCAAAGCGACAAACATTTTTTGAGGAAGCCAGTCAGCCGGTTCCTGGAGAAGTAGGGGGTTGAGGGCCTTGTTCAGGGGCCCAATGGTGAGGGGGCTTTCTGAGAAGCACACAGGATACGTTTATTCCACACTGACCCGGCTGCAAGCTCCAGATTAGCTGTTTGTCTATGTGAAATATAAATATGTGTGTGTGTGTGTGTCTCGCACATGCAAATCAGCGAGCTGCCCTCCCAATCATAATTTCAATAATGTACATTTTTATGGGCCATATTTTGTTATTAAAATAGTCTGAATGTACCTTTAAAAGCTTCTGCTCTTTACCAAATGAGGCCTGGGCTATGAAATTAAAATGGCGTATGTGTGGAGTGTTGCTGATAGATGCATTGTTCAAAAAAAACGTGTGAGAAATCAAGTGGAGGAGATCACATAAGGATGGCTCAAAGATGGAGAGAGAGAGAAAAGGAAAGGCAGAGGGGAGAGTAATGGAAAGTGTAGAAGGAGATCTTTAAGGAGGGACTCAGCGATCGATTATTAGCTTTTGGCCCCAGAGACCTCATGGCGAGAAAGGTGATGTATGTCCTGACCAGGAGCTGAACCTTCTTGGCAGGACTCCAGAGGTCCATGCCCATCCCACAACCGCTTCAAGCAGACACTCTGTCACTGGGACAATCTCCATCCGATTTGTACCGTCTCACTCTAAATGATCGCAAACTCAACACTCCAGTAGCACACGGCGTCTCGCTTTCTCGCTTTCCTTCAGTAGGACCAGTTAAGGAAGATGTCCGAGCCGCGACTGGGCTAACAGTATCTCGCTGGTCTCAGCTGGGTGCTTTGCTGTGCCCCCGCATCTGCTCACGGTCAGCAGATTTCACCTGATGCTCAGGATTTTATTAAAAGTTGGGACGCGGCATGTGTACTTCACCGACGCGCGGATCTCTCCGACGGAACGGGTGAGGCGGTGTTTATGAGGCCGCATGCCCTCCGAGCCTGACCTCGAACCCGCCGTCTCACCGCCGTCGATATTGTCTTCAGCAGAAGTTACCACCTTTACACACGTATAAAACCTTGCAAATCTGATATGTTTGCTAGAAGGATTAACTAAAAACTGGTCAATAATACACGTTTCAATAGTTAGAAGCCTTCTGACAGAGTATTCGGTAACACTGGGAAAGTTTCAAGTACCCGATTGAATGGAGAATGTCTGTTGGTCTAAATACTTATTTATCAGACTGGTTCTGTTTACTTGTGCTCACCTTGCCAATGGTACACAGCTCTCGTTTAAGGAATTTCAGCCAGTTAATCTGAACTGAAATTTCTGTCTTTATGCTGCTTCACAATACTTCTCCTTGGACCGCTGGAAGTAAACTCTACTTTTTAAAGGCCAAAGAATCTATTATGTATGTCTTACTCTCAGGACTACTCGTGAAACAAAAATGAAATGCATTATTTTCATTTACAAAATCCAAGTACAGGTACCTCAGAATGCTTCTCCCATTTGATGTAGACAATTAAGGTAGATTATTTGAATGAAATAAAAATACGAGAAATGAGGAAACAGATTTGAATCATTTTAGCCTTCAAAAACAGAAGTTATCCATGCCGTTTTACACATATAATCTGGGTGGCATTCAGACTGATGATATCTCCTTCCTATTCTGTTTACTGAAATTGTACTAAAAAAGGATCCTCTACAGGAATTAAAGGGTTTGATTTAAAATGAGACAAGTAATGCTGCTCTGTTTACTTATAATTAAGATTACCACAACTTCAAAAATGCTATTTTAGGAGTCCTGCCAGATGAAATAGAGCCACAATGGAACAGATTTCCAAGCCTTTGAAAACAAGACTTTAATTAAAAGTCGTTTCTTGGCATATGTATATGTTGGTAAACCAAAGATTTGATTAAGACCATTCTATTCTAAATAGTTCAAAGGAAAAATAGGTGATTTGTCCTACTTTCATCTTGTTGACGTTACAGATTTATATCATTTTGCGACTATTTTTGCTTTTGAGTGTCTCCCAGCTGCTCCAGCTGTCAGAATGGCTATATTTACCACAGGCTCAGTGCAGGCACTGACACGGACGCCTCTAACATCATGTGCTCAAGAGTCACGTCAGGAAGTTGATTTGCTTTTCACTGCACACTCATCCATTAGAACATTTGTACCCTCGTCAGTGTTTGCTCATCCTTTAGAGCATTTGTACCCTCGTCAGTGTGTGCTCATCCTTTAGAGCATTTGTACCCTCGTCAGTATTTGCTCATCCTTTAGAGCATTTGTACCCTCGTCAGTGTGTGCTCATCCATTAGTGCATTTGTACCCTCGTCAGTGTGTGCTCATCCTTTAGAGCATTTGTACCCTCGTCAGTGTGTGCTCGTCCGTTAGAGCATTTGTACCCTCGTCAGTGTGAGCTCGTCCATTAGTGCATTTGTACCCTTGTCAGTGTGTGCTCATGGCTGGAATACTGCTGCAGGTATAGTCAAGGCAATTCAACGCAGTTAAGGCAGGTATATTTTTATAAAGTTGGACATACCTTAATTATAATTAGATTCTCCCCAATCCCCCCCCCCCAGACACACACACATATATATGAAATAATGAAACATTTTTTAGACACCATCCTGTCCAGTATGTACCTCAGCCTTATGCCCTATGCTACTGGAGACAGGATGCCCCCCACCCCCACCATTACCCACATTTTCCTGATTGGAATAAATAATTAGATGATGGATGGATGGATGGATGGATGGATGGATGGATGGATGGATGGATGGAATAAAGCTTTTATGTTATAGATGTATCTTATATGTTTTTTGAATGCAATATTGTTAGACTGTTTGTAATAATCCATCCATCCAACCTCTGGCCTGGTCAGGGTTGCAGGATTTAGTAATAATCCCATCTGATATTACCATCTTTTTACTGCCATATCAATAATAATGATAATAATGATTACCATAATAATACTTTGGACTGATGCCATTATGGAGAGCAGTATATTGAGGCCACTGTCCGAGCAAAATCAATCTGTATGTCAGCAACAGTTAATGTCTTAGCCGAATAGCTTCCCATATGGATCAATGGATGCACTCCAAACATCCTCCTTGTCCTTGCATAAGCAATTAGATACACTTACTGTACATTATACAGGATGTCAATAAATGTTTCTTCTCACCCGTCTTCATCTCAGAAGGACTGACGGAGGTTACACCTGATTCATGTGGTCCCAGACAATGCTGGTATTTGTATTAAAAATCCATAATAATGTAGTTCATAATGAACAGTGCAAATTGATCCACCTCATATCATTTCCATGGCAGAGAAAAATCTCGTCAAAGGTCTAAATTGAATCGAAGTCCATCCATTAAGTACAAATTACAGATGAGGCCCTTCAGCTGAAGCTGAGAGACACACTGGAAATGTTTTCGGCGAGGGATTTGAGGGCACGACAGCAGCAGTTTGTGTGTCTGGTGCCATCTTCCAGTGCTTCCCATCGCGCTGTTATGAACGATGATCAGCCCATAAGGTGACTTGCTGTCAAGAATCAAAGGTTTTATGGTCATTGTGTTATGCACAACAAAATTACGCTGGTGACCTTCAATGCCGATGCAATACAAATATGAGGCAAATATGTGCAAGATGTACAAAAGAATATATATATTCAGGTAGACAAACTAACAAAGAGATAAATGAAAAAGACTTATGTATTAAGATTATGTAACAGAAACATAAAGTGCAGGAGTGTCAAGCGACCATTATCGTGACTTATTGCACATGGTTGCATATTGTGCAATGAATAGTGAGACTGCACATGGTGTGTTATTGTACTGTTTAATTGAGATGTGTCCTTCTTGGGTCACAGAGTTCAGTTGTGAGATGGCCCATGGGAGGAGACTATGGTCTGTCTCGCTGAATCGTTAGAAGAAAGAAAAGAAACCCAGCCCTGACCCTTTCCACCTGGGTCACTCTTTCCTCAAGTGGAGAACGTGCCAGCCACTCTCCAGAAAGACACGTGTGCTCCCCAGACAGGGAGGAGCGAGAGCGAGGTGGTCGGGTGAACCGTAGGTGAAAGCCAGAACGCTTAAATGCAGAAGTTAGAAGCAGAAACAAGGCTGAGGCAGAGTTAGAAGAATGTATTCACCCAGGATAATTTAGCATCGTTCAAATGGAAATGTTTCCGAATGGAGTCGGCGTTTACAAAACGCGATCCCGTCGACGAGTCCTGGAAGCCGGGGTTGTGTTTTACTGTATTACCCATGTTATTTATTTTTGTCTGAAGTTTCCCCTATACTTACCGTTAATAGACTGCTGCTTCTGAATGAATGGAATCATTTGGGTTGCATTTCATCTGGCAAACAAATCACAGCCACAATGGGCAATCGATTCGCGCCTGCTGGCCCCCTCTCCATCCTCACTGAGTGCGCCAAACATTTTAACGGCCAGAACGCAGCACATTTTGTGTAGGATGTCATACGCACTGATTTTGGACACTTTTGCTATTTCTAGAGCTGTTTGCTGCTATGAAACAATAACAATAGATAGGTAGATACACAGATTTCTGTCATTATGTACTGTTTTAAATTATTGGATTTAATGTACTTTCATGTTAAATGTAATCGTATTTGGAAATAAACAAATGTTAAATAGGAAGAGAATATGTGCAGTGTTTTAATAACATAAATATGACTGAGATTATTATATATATTCTAAATAGCAAGTCATGAATGTTAATCATTTACATCAGGACTTTTCAACCTTTCATTCATTTTTGGGTTAGTTTTAAGCAGAGCGTAAATGACATTGTGGCTGGTCAATTTATTAAATATAATCAGTCCATTTTTTCCCTTGTTTTTCATTTTGATACAAAGTCATGATCATTATAATTACTCTCATAATTTAGGGCATGCTTAATTGCCTGCCACAAATTTGTCATATTTATTTATTTTTTTTAGCAAATTTAATAAGCGTAAAACAAAGTACAATAAAGTTTAAGTTTAGCTATTACATATGTAAACAGAAAAGTCATAATGTTGATTACAGGACAGCAGGCCTGTATATATA
>JAODJU010000014.1:47471-61882 GCA_026776725.1 Gnathonemus echidnorhynchus
TATATATATATAATTGACTACCTATTATAGACCTATTATATATATTATAGACTACCTTATATCTGTATACAGACTACCTAACAGGTGTAATAAAGGGAGCGTTTCCTCTTTATGCAAAGTTACATGTGGTATTTCACTTGTTTATTGTAAACATGTGATGCACTTGTAAGGTCTAGTAACATACCTGTTTTACAAACTTTTATTACCGTACCTTATTTATTTAAGTGAATAATGGAAGAGAGATATACAGAATATACCTAATGCCAGTGTTTCCCAATCCAGTCCTCAGGAACCCCCAGAGAGTCCACCTTTTTCTCCCTCTTAGCTCCCAGTAGAGCAAAAACCGTGGACAGACTGTGAGTCCGTGAGGACTGGTTTGAGAAACACTGACCTAAGCAATTATGAGTAATTTGCAGAACAGTGTCTCTGTCGCATTTATCGTGGCCAAAATCCTCCACAGGCACTTGAAAGTGCTTCATGTCTTTCCTTCTCTACTCTATCTGCACCTTTTCCATCCTCTCTGTTCACAATGTACAGATAGGGAATTAACAGCCTGTGTCCCTGGGCAGCTGAGAACTCTCTAGAAGGGCCCTGAGCTGACAAATAGGCACTGCATATGAAAAGTGCTCCTGCAGCACAAACACCCTGTTCAACAAACCTAAATGCTGAATATATAACATTAACCCAGTAATCTTTCCTATGGTTTGAGAAGATTCCATTGTTTTATGTTTCTTGTTTTACGTTATATTTTTATTTACTGCTCATTCGCTGTTTTAAATGGCAGGTAATTTAAAACAAAAAAAGAAAAATTGTGAGGTCGGTGTTGACATTCCCCCCCCCCCCGCCATATCTCCTTAGTTTGAGAAGACGCACGCCAAACTTTTTACAGCACATATCTTAGCCATGCGTTTATATTTTATTCACATTTCATTTTCGGATGAATTCCTTAATTCTTCATTTGCTGATTGACATTCCCATTAATAATAGTTTTGTCTTATATGTTTTGTCTATATGATGCCTGGTTTTAAGGTAGAATATAATTGAATATAATGTTGGAATACAAGTGAAGCAACTACGGAGGTACTGACGTATAAATCATTAGATTACTGATAATCGTGTTATACACACACACACACACACACACACACACACACACAGGCTTAATGGTTGCACTGTGTGGTGGTTTTATGTTCACGATTGCACTTACAGAGAGACAAACTGCATCCGGAGGGTCGATCAGTGACTTCAGTTAAAACAGCGGCAGCCATAACATACCCTTCAAATGGCAATTTAGTTGTTTGTCCTTGTAGCAGTAAGCAATTAACGTGTATTAGTCATTGCACTGGGGGAGTGAATCACACAGTTTCCCTCTTGCAGTTCCTTGCTCGCATATCGCCTTCCATCATATCTCTGTTGCAGCTTATTTTCTATCGCTTATCCTGGGACTTGAATGTGAGAGAAACACAGCGGCATCTGCAGTAACTGCAGATGAAAGTTCACTGGCAAGTTGCGACTTTAAAGTTAAAACGGCACAACTCAAGATGCCCTTTGCGCAACAGATGTGCCTTATTTGTGACTAATCGCGAAATTAATGGAATCGTCACCAAAACCATACATTTAGAAGGGAACTAACGCGTCTAGCTTTTGCAAGGAAAGAGGTACAGAATAGTTATGTGACGTTTTCTGATGAAATGAAATTTCTGCATTGATAATTCAATAAGTTTCAATTTTCCGACATTTGTCATTAATGTGGAACAGGAAATATGTACTGTGGGTGATTTAACTACACTTCCAGTAAATTTGTGTAAAGAATAGGCCCATTGTAGTGCTTAGTGTATGGCCAGCGAATGGGGATATTTTATCATTATTTTTTTTAATGTATGTAATTTTTCTTGCATCAAAACAAAACCAATACATGTTGCAGACTGCATTAACGATAGCTGTCAGGTTCAGTTTAGCTGGATGAAATATTTGTCAGCTCTCAAAATTATTGATACAAAATATATTTGCAGGATTAATAATCTATGCTTTAATCCAACTCCCACTTCATCTGTATATAATTAAACCTTCTTGACTGCTTTCTGTACGTGTTTATTTAGCCCTTACCGTGGTAGGGTGCTTCATGAACGTCAAAATGTTTTTTTGTAATACCAGTGTTCCAACACCAGGGGGTCTTGACTTGTCTTGCTTCAATAATGGAGCTCATGTTCTGTACCTTGAGTGGCACAATGATTTGGTCCTCTAGCCTCGCTCTTCCTGCAGTGTTTGAACCCTGCTTCTGGCTCTGTGCATGCAGAGCTCCTGAGAGTCTCCTCCCTCTCTCACCAGTGGCTTATATGAACCAGTATCTCTAAATTGCTTATAGCATGTTATTGGGGTGTGAGTGTATGCCCAGTGATTAACTGGCATCCCATCCACAGTGTCCCACATGCTGTGCTTCTTAACATAGATCCAGACAACATAGATCCAGACAACCGACTGGAATAAACATTTATGTCGGATTTATGGATGGTATTGACCATAATTTAATTTAAACTGAATTGTTAAATTCATGAATTAGAACAGTAGATGTATGTCCTGTGATGCATTTTTTCTCCTTTGAGCCTGTGCCTTCGAAGATACTCAGGATCAGTACTTACGTCAGATTTATTATACTGCAATAACAAAGCACTCATATACTATGAGTATAGTATACTGTAGCACTCTAATAGTATACAGCCTTGTTTCCCAGTCCAGCCCTTGAGGGCCGTAGTCGGTCCGTGTTTTTAATCCCTCCAAGCTCCCTGCCAGACAGTCCACATTTTTGTTTCCTCCCAGTCATTCTAGGATATATAAGGACCTACCTGTATAAGTAGTGGTGGAGGATGTGAATAACTTAGTTGAAGTTTGCCTTTATATCCCACAAAGAGCCTTTCTGTACAGCCCTTGAGGTAGGTATTGGAATTGATGCAGACTTTTTTATTTCTTTATTTTTAAATAAAGCCATTAGCTTTGAAATGTCAAATATAAGTAGTAATGTCACAGCCATTGATGGTCTTATTTACAAGGTTACACAGAGCTTGAAACCATTTTTAGGGCAATCAAAAATGTGTCAAACGTCCATGCCAAACACATGCATGCTGCACTATCAGATGTCTGCTGCACGACTATGCAGTACGAAACTTCCAATCGAGTGGCCGTTTCACCCTGAACGCCACTGTATTCAGCATCCACTCAGATGAGAGCTGACAGCTTTAAATGTTAAGTGTTGTGTGCAGTTGTGCCGCCTGCACTGCCAGTGAGAGTTGTCATGGAAATAACAGCTGTTCGTGTTTGCTATTAATCCAGAAGCTGTTTAAAGGCACATTCAACCTGCCTGTGTTTGTTCTGGTATATTTCCCTTCTGGGTGGCACATAAATCAAGCTGAGGTTTCAAAAGCTAACCCTTAATAGTTTACTATAATGTATTTTAAAGCCATTGTTTGATTAATATACAGAAGGTATGCAAGTGTGAGTGAATGGTGTGTGAGTGTGCCCTGTGATGGGTTGGTGCCCATTCTGGGTTGTTCCTTGCCTTGGGCCCGTTGCCCACAGGATAGGCTCTAGACTCCCTACGACCCTGAATAGGACAAGCGGTTACAGAAGATGGATGAATGGAGGGATGTTCAATGAATATTTAGACTTTCTTTTCAAGTTAGTTTACAGTATCTGCATTCATATATCCTTTATAAGTCCTAAGATGGGTGTTTTGGTAGAATATACAGTTTTGCATAGTCATCAGTGCAGATGTTTTGTTTTGTTGTTGTGTTGTTTTTGGCTGTTTAGTTTGAGAACCCACAGCATTCAGATTTTGCCATGTATAAATCTGTTTTGCTAAAGGTATGACTCACATCTGTTTAGTAAGTGCAATAGAGCTCAAGTCATAATCTCATTTTATGAGCATGAAATACCCCAACCTTAAGTATGTTTGGTCAACACTGGGCCTGTGAGCTCAGTAGCTGTAGGACCTTAGGACCAGGTTTTGCGTAAGCAATGAGTGTAGCGTGCTATTGTGATAGCCAGAAGTGGATATTTCAGGTCCAGAAAGCAAAAGTCCAGACCAAGATTATGTTTCAACCAACCGGTTGAGTACTCTGTGACTATGACTCTTTATACTCAACCGGTTGGTTGAAACAAAATCTTGGTCTGGATTTTTTTACTTTTTGGGCCTGAACTATCCACCTCTGGTGATATTGAGTGATATTGTATCCAGCAGTTTTGGGCAGAAAACTCCATCACCATGCCGCATCTGGCGAGGGCTGACAAACCTGAACAGATTGTATAAAAAAGGCTTGCATGCTGTTTACTGTTCAACATGTTTGACTTTAACCTGCTTAACATTTTGCTTTAAGTAAATAAATAGCAAAGTGAAAACATTTGTCAAAAACCTCAGTTCAGGCTGTGAGAAAAGGGTACCCTGTCCAATGTTTGCGGAAAGCCAGGAATTATTTTAGCTATGTAAAACACCATGCTCTCCTTACTCGTAACTGCTTGTAACTGATCTTCTTTTTGTTTCATTTGCATTTGGCCAATTAGCCATATGCTAAATGTGAGGACTTAAATCCCGTGGTCTTAAGCACACCTGTCAATACGTATTGAACTTGTTTTAACCCATAGTTTGCGAGTTAGCTTAAAAAGTTCAAAGGCTTCTTGTAGTTCTGGCATTCTTAACGAGGCGGTGGAAATCCTAGTCTTGAGCCAGTCGTTGCACATTCCAATCGATCTGTTGCCCTTTTCCGTAATCCTGTTACCGATTGTTAAAACAAAGCTTGGGGAATATTTGTCAGTTGGAGGGGGAAGGACACTTGTGAGGAAAAAAAAAAACAGTCCCTGATTGGTTTTCTTGGCAGAAAAAGGAGAAAGCTTCTATAATAAAGAAGAACAATGCGTATGCTGTGGCAGTGGCCAATTACGCACCCAACATCACCAAGGACTCGGTGCTCCCGACCATCTCCAAAGGCGCTACAGCTGACCCTAACAAGGCCAAGCCGGACGCCAAGCCCGCAGAGAACAAGAAGACGTTCAACAGCGTCAGCAAGATCGACCGCATGTCCAGAATAATCTTCCCTGTCCTCTTTGGCAGCTTCAATCTGGTTTACTGGGCCACTTACTTAAACAGAGAACCTGTAATAAAAGATATGGTCCCCTCGAAGTAGAAGGGGCTGGAATGTGGTCTAACATACATTGAATATAGGACTGAAGACAAGCCAAATACAACCAGTAACTGCTAAACTATGTACTTTGTTAAACTGGCGTAAAGCAGCCATTGAGTTGGATAATTTCTCTCGTTTTTGTATACCTTTTATCCGAAGCAGTGCTTTTCAAAAGACATAGTATATATACGGCTGTAAATATGTATCTATTTATTTTCACATGTAATGTATCATTTTGGGTGATTTTTGTTTTTGAGTGGGTTTTGTTTTTATTTTAAATATCAGTTTATATTTTTGTCATGTGAATATTCCCTGCATCAGAAGCTATTTAAAAATGTCAAGCTGTTGTTTAAATCTTTTTAAATTACTGTAGTTTTAAGTAGGTATTGGGAAAAAAGATCACTGTACTGTAAACAGTTTACTTATTTATGTATTTATTTATTGTTTTTAAACAAAAGCCTTTGCAGGACACAATTTTATGTTATGCTAGGGAACTCGGAAGGGACCAAACACCTACAAGTGCTTCAATTTAAACTGTTTCATAGTATTATCAAGAATACCTATTTTGACTAATGCATTTAATTTATAGTCTTATTTACTTCTCAGTAAGAATCAGTTTGAAGGTATTGATTGTTGGAATTTATACATTTTTGTGCATTTGTTATATTTTAGCCATATAACGTTTTTTTTCCCAAGATTATGTTATATATTAGGCATGCAACAAGTTATTTATTGTCCTACAGGGGTCCATTTGCCATTTTACATAAGATTTCTAAAATTAGCAATGATTTGTGTATTTGGGTAAATGGTAATGGTTTCACTTTCGCAGTTTACCCACTTAACATGTGTGCAATGTTTACATGACACACGTGTCACATTTACATAGCCAAACGAACACTGCAGGGAAGGGTTTTCTGCTTCTTTTCTGTTTGCCAGATGACTATTTTGCCGGTACTTGTAACTATCTAAGAGGAGAAAAGCCCTGTTGTATTTCGATGTACTATGCTGTGCATCTCTAATGAACATATTAGATATGTTTTACATTTTAAGGACTGGCACAAAACCACAAAAGTTTTTTTGATTATTTATTTTATTATGATCATTTATTTATTTGTTTGTCTGTCTGTTTGTTTATTTTTGTTTATTTCAACATATTTTAGCAGTTGTCTGTTGACCTGAACATGGAAAAAAACTATTTGTTATAAACATTTCTATTGTAAGTAAACATGTAGTTTAGTGGGAATCGTTTCAGTAGTGTACAGTTATTTAATACATGGTTGGTGAAGAGCATTGATTGGTGCACAGTTTAATTTAATCTAAAAATGGTATTGAAATGAGCAAAGAGAACAACTCCAAATGTGAATCAGAAAAGTTTGTTTCTACTCTTGCTTTGAAAACCAGTTATTTTCTTGTAACTATCTCTAGTGCTTTGCATGGTAATATCGCTGTTGGAATTTCTCTATTCCATATATACTGCTCCCAGTTCACACTACAGCCAAAATTCACAACATATATAAATGTATATATATGTTATTTTTTGCTAATCGGGATTTTGACGCTGAGGTCTGGAATGTTTTCGCTGGGATGCTATTCAAGAACGAGAAAGTCGACTTCTCCATACGCTCTACATATTCTCTTTCTTCCAGTACTAAAAAGGATTGTGCCGTGGTCACGATTATGCATTGTATGCTTAAGCAATAAAAAAACACAGAGCTGGGATTGTATCCGTTGCCTGTTGGATTGTAAATGCAGTTAGTTCACTCTAATGATACTTATGGTCCCTAAAAACATTTCTAAGTACACCTGCAAAACAACATGTAATATTATCTGCTTTGGTGCACCATATTTTTTATTATTATTTTTATTATTATTATTATTATTATTATTTATTGTACAACCCTTAATAAATTCACTTGAGTCTAAATTTATTCATTTTAAAATCAGTGCGAAATTTTAGCTTGAAAAAATTACAAGCCTAAACTTATTCTTTCTATATTATTAATCTAGTCGGTTATACTTATTTTAGTTTTAAGTGTATAATATTCATTGGGGGAAAAAAGTGCAGGTTTTGCAGTGGTTCTGAGCTTCAACAAATCTCACTTCTTGCTTTAAGAATACATGCCGTTTTCAAATACTGCAGCAAAAAAAGATTAAAGGACAGTCACCTATTCTGTAAAACACATTACTTTTATGTTTTCATATATTATTATTAGTATTATTATGATTGAAATACCTAAACAGATGTTTACTGTAAGGCGTGAGGGTCTCTGAAATTATTCCACCTGGTGTCTTATCAAAGCCTGGTCAGGTTATGTTTTATAAGCCTTGTTATATCCTCTGACTCCTTTTCCTTTGAAATCTTCAGGCTCAATAGCTTAATAAAGGTTTATGTCCTGAACCGGCTCACATACTGTGTTTCATTCTGAGTCACGCACACCATGCGTGTCCCTCTGTGTGCTCTGGCCAGATTTTTCCCACAAGGCGGCTGATCCTCAGAGGGGTTTACAGCGCAACTATGCGTCAGAGTCGCACAAGGTAGCCCCGGCTGAAGCTGCCGCTTTGTCTCCAGAAAGTCTCCAGCTGTGTATTTGTAAATGTCTTATGGTCCACAGGCAATGCGCAGGGGTTTATGCAGCATCAGAAGATACTCTCCAAGCATCCGTCCGTCTGTCTGTCCATCCGTCCATCTGTCCATCCATTTCCATCCCATGCTTATTCTGCAAGTATATAGAATGCGACGTTTCACAATTTCTCCTGTAGCCGATGCATGTTTTTAAAATGCTACCTAAATGTATTATCATTTGACTTGTCTGAACTTCTTGCAGCTAGTAGGGATGAAATTAAGTGAAATGAAAAGTCGCTTTATTTGCGATTTGTATGAGTACGAGTGTGGAAACAATGCAATGCTTTTTTTTGCCTATTCAAATGAAAAACAGCCCTGAGCCCCAGGTAACACTTTGCTATCAAAATTACAGCCAAGGAGCGCATGCAGTGACTCTGCTTTGACAGATTACTAAGGTAGAAGGCAGCGAAGCCTGGATGCCTTACATCTTCCTGATGAATAGCTCTTACAGTGCTCTGTGTCTGAAGCTACACTGGCTGTTTTGTCTCACGCAGCTCTGGTGCAGTTCGGACTCGAATTTGCAGTGATCTCAGCCCAGGCCTCTTCATTAACTCTGCACAGCACATTGAGCTTCTGCCTTCTGGCTTTTTGGTGGTAATAAACACAAATTCTTGATATGTTTGTGACCATAAATGTATTTATTTAAAACTTCCCTGTGCAATTTTGTACCCCGTCAGAGTAAGATGTAACTGGAAGTAATGCATTTTGGGTGGTTTGCTGAAAATGTGGGCACTGTTACTCTGCCTCTCTGTGCTGGGGGGTTTAAATCCCAGTTCTGTGTGGGTGAGCAAAGACATGCAAGGTGAATTGGTCTTTCTAAATTTCCCATTGTGTGTGCCTGTGCATCTGTGTGCCTGTGACGGACTGGCATCCCATCCAGAATGTTCTCCATGCCTTGTCCCTTAGGTTGCCTGGTATACTCCCCCCCACCCCCCCAGCAAGCCTGTACTGCATAAGCAGATGGATGATGGGTAATCCAATTTTTCTAAAATTTAACAGACAATGAAACAGCATGGTGGACAGAGAGATGGTATTCGGTCCTGCTGTTTGTCCTCTATGAGATGTTTAACAGACATTTTTCTCATGTTAAATGCCTATCTGGCATTGTAGCACATTAGCATCCCGTCTTAAATCTTGGTCTGTAACTCGCTCATTTCGAGGTGAATTGGATTATCACAGTGCAGATGGACAGCTGACAGCTGTAGGTTTCCCTGTAATTTGAAGATGCAAGGAATTTTATCTCATGCTCCCAGCATTGTTTCCAGACATTCAAGGAACCCAGTTGAATGTTTACATTAATACCACCTCCCCCCCCCCCCACCCCGACATGCCCCCTGCTATATATGTGCATATATAGCAGTTGTGTGACAATGTGAAGTCTGAGTTTGCCGGGCTGATGCATTTTTAATTACAGTACGCTCCAAATTTAGCAGCTGGGGGGGGGGGGGGGCATAATCAGGGAGGTCTTTTCAGCAGGAACAAGTGAACAAGTGATGTTTTCCAGCCACGGATCAGCAGATGCTGCGGTGACAGGAGACTGAGACTCCTTAGCCTCGCAAATGAAATTCCAGAGGTATCCATCCCACCCCAATGTCATTGTCACCATGAGCGTCGGAGTCCATGACACACAGACATCCACCCGCACAAACATACCCAGCAGCTTATTTTTTATGCATGAGCCCAGGTGTGGTTACCCAGAACGTCCGTGCAGCCGTATTCTGAGGTTCTCCTCCGAGATCCACCACCTGCCCACCGTGGCCTTGCTCTGAGGATGTGACAGCTCTCCTAGTGACCGAAACACAGCTTTCGATATCCTGCCTGAACCACGTGGTGAAGCTGATGTCTTCATCCTGCTCGACTCTCAAGGTCTCACTCCTGTGACCCAGAACCTGACAAATCCACGTTCCTTCAGATTATGTTACCAGCAGATTAAAACCCTTACTGTACACAGCACAAGCTACAGAACAGTAGTACTGACTTTCCAATAAGCTCCCCCAAAAATCTCCTCTACTATGAGCTTGAGTTCAGACCTGAACAAATACATACATACTGTAAACACAAACATTACATCACGCTTTTGGCTATAAGTTACAGTGAGTTCAGTACGTGACTCTCATAAGGCTTGGCAAATTTTACCACTGAAAGCAAAATGTAAGGCTATGAGAACTGTACACCAGAGATGTTTCAGATCTCAGCCAAAGGGCAACCAAAACTGAAATTAAGGGCGCAGAATGCTGCAGAGTGTTGCTCTCAACTTCTAACATGACAGAGAAACTTTGCCAAAGTAGTTGTGAAAAAAACACTGGATCCAACCAGTTTTACTGCTACAATTTTATATCCCTACATTGATGATTCCGCTGTTGGGCCCTTGAGCGATTGCCCCAGGAGTGCCGGATGGTGACCCTGCATGGTGACCCCAAAGCTTGCTCTGACCTGTATACAGAATGTGTCTGTGTGTCTCATGGAAAGCAAGGTGGGGTTTGGCAAAAAGACAAGTTCTGCAAAAGTACCTCCATTCTGTTCTATTTTCAGGATGTCTCACTAATGTAACTTACATGCTTTGTTCATCTAAAGCTATAAATTAAATTGACATTTGAGGAATCTGATCTCTGTATCCCCTTTGTACGTTGTTTAGAGCAGACATTTCCAACGGTTATTCTGGTTAATAGTCCAGGTCAGGCTGTGAAAGTATAGGTATGGAGATTTCTGCCTTTTGGTTATAGTTTTTGCCATCGCAGACTGACCGTTTGTCTGTGCCTGGTGCATTCTGGACATCAAGCTATCTCAGGCACCAGGCGTAGACCTCCTCATGTTTGCGTATATAACTGTCTATCCCCCCACTCTTCCCTCCTCCTTTGCGGCATCCTGATTCGCTGCACTTGCAATTCGAAACGATCCTTTCCCCCAGCCTCCCGTCCTCCGGGAACAGTCCATATTTTCAGCTGGCTTCGTGGGATGGGTTTTCTGTCTCATAGCTGGAGAAGCCTGGGTCCCCACATGAGATAATCAATTTCACATCGGCCGTAATCAGCTCCGGGAGCTGGCGGCCCCCATGCCAAGGCTCGGCGAGATTCCCTCCACCTTCCTCACAGCTTCATCACACGTCAGAGCGTGGAGAGCAATATCTACGGCTGTCAACTCGCGCGAGATGCATGCAGACCAGAGAGGGACAGACGGAACGGCAAGGAGGGGAGAGAATACTGATCTGGTTTACCCACTGAATTCCTCCCCCACAAAAAAACGGCATCGGGCAGCCTTGCAGGGGAAGGAGTAGGATAATCTCCACGCAAGAAACGGCGCCCACACAGGGATGCGCGGGGGGGGACTGCACGGCAGGAAGAAGAGAGAAAACCCATTCGATTTGCATTTCTTCAGAGCCTTGTGTGGCACCTTCTGAATCCAGGCCAGGAATCCTCTGCTTGACAGTCCTTGGGAGCAGATCAAGTCTCAGAGTCTGGTTGCATCTCGAAGGCCCACCTTGACATCGCAAGGGGTTGATATGGACCCACTTAACACACATTTTGGAAAGTACCTGCCTGATGTGTCCCCGGACTGTCAAACCACACGACACTCTGCAGTCATGTGAGCGGCTGCCTTGATGTTTCAGCCTGATCTTGGGGCAATGAGGTGTGGAATCACCTGCAGAATGAGACATCTAGTTTGACGGTCTGGGTAAGATCAAGGAAAATAGCAAGAAAAGCAAACAAATAAGACAAGTATTCTGAATCTTGCGAGAAAATATGTCCTGTGGAGAGGCAGAGGGGGGGTGTGCATGTTGCTTACTGTGTCTCTCGTGTGTGTTGAAGGTCATTGCCCAGCAGGTGCTGTCATACCCTGGAGAATGCTGTTAATCTGAAATACTACAGTAAAACAGCCAACCATTTACCGGCATGTGTTTGATAACCTTGTCAGGTAAGGAGCGAATAAAGATGACAACGTTTCTAAAGGAAGATGGTTCTGGAAGCACTCAGTAATGGGCGATTATACCCAGGAGGGGGTGGGTGCTGTTCCTGGGGCTGGGGCATATTCTGGGATGGATTTAGGATTTATAGCCCATGAAAATGCTCACAACACCTGACACTGCAAGAATGCACCAAAAAGTGTATGGTGGGGGGGGGAGGGGGGGGGCGACTATTAATTCACCCCCTGACAATCTCAGTGTGATGGTCTTCACCCTTGGCTCTTCCTCTTATTGAATGCTGGACATTTCAGGCTCTGCTTTGCTCGTCATTATCACCATTTCAGCCTTTTTTTTTAATTATTCATACATATTTGATTGAATCTCAGTATATTCTAGAATAACAAAATTACACTTTAAAGAAAAAAATCTTCTTTTAAACAATCATCTTTGCATTCATTTCATCTAGTTATTATCTTTACTGTCCTGAATAATTTGTGTCATCACAGCTGATTGCCGCTATGAAGTGACGAGTTCTGAAATCACATCATCAAACCATCTATGGTCTTACTTTCCATCAAGTGAACATTTATACCCTTGTGAAATCATTTATTCCCACACCATCATTACAATGGGTTACATTAGAGGTCCATGGGCAAAGAGCAAAATATTCTTCCTATTTACCAATGAATATTATCACCCTATGAAAACTCTCTTACGATAACATTTTGAAGTCGAGAAATCCATGTGCTCTCATTAGGAAAGGACATGTCACAGTTCCTTTGTGTTCCAAAATGACATTTAAATAATATCTACATAAAATGGCACTTTGTGCTTTGCTGGTCAGTTGTTCAAGCTCTGCTGAGAGTAAATAACACGCTACTTCTCGTTGGGTCCAAATACTGCCGACAGTGACTGAGAAGACAGTAAAAGGCACGTACGTGGTGAAGCACGGAGACACCAGCAGTTCTGTGCCTTGGCTGTGAATGCGATTGATATCGCACTGAGTCGCTGCTGTACAGAAGCTGCCTTTTGTCACAAGGAACATAGATGCTAATAAGTTTGTGCTGATTAATCGGGGTGATTCACCACGTCTGTGTGTGCGTTTGTGCTTCCATGCGTGTGTCTGCATAATGTATGTATTCCATTATGGGGACCAATAATGTGATTAATAACCTGTTATTTTGACATTGTGGGGAGCATTTCTTCCATTTCCATGAGGGGAAATTCAAATTTTAAAAAATCTGTGACTGCAATCGAAAAACCAAAAATGTCAAAAGTCTCGTATTTTGTTGGGTTACTTATGGTTAAGGTTAGGGCTGGGTTAAGGGTGTCATTGTTGGGATTAGAGTTTTGCCCATAGAAATGAATGGATGGTCCCCACAAAGATATGAGTACGGGTCTGTGTGTGTGTGTCTGTCTGTCTGTCTGTCTGTGTCTGTGTCTGTGTGTGTCAGTGGAGGATTTCCCAGCACTAGGGGATTCACTCGAGGGTAAAATCAGAGCAGCCACATTGATTGTGTTCAGGCTGCACGTGCATATTCCTGCAACCGTAAATGTTGTGTTTATTGACTTGATGCAGCTTCTATACATCTATATATCACATCCAAAAAAGTTATTTCATAGAAGCAACAATAGATATTTATGTTTTACATACTCATTCCCATATGAACACAATATCTGTAATAAATAGATTATATATATCGATTTTTTTCCAGCTGCCCCTTTATATATATAGTGTTTTGTTTTTCTTGGCCTCAATGATCAGATTCTTTTGCTATCAGAGCAGGACATTCGTACAGCCAGCAGCATAAACGGCACGCTTCCCTTTTCCCTTCCTGCTGATACAGCAGGTCAGCCTGTGTACTGGGTATTCCCCAAAAAAGGGGGAATCCCAGGCAAAGCCGCGGTCTGTTCTGTGTGTGCACCTCGGCGTCCCGACGCTGTCACAGCCTCACCTCAGCAATGTCCTCAGCTCATTAATGGAGGCAGGATGAGATCTGCCCCCCACCACACACACACACATACACGCGCCTTTAAAGGCAGCTGTAGTTGATGTGACTGTGGACCAGTAGCAGCAGAATAATGTTGCTGTGAAAAAATGAGTCTCCTGCTTCTGGGAAGGAGAGGGGTTTGCTGGGAGGACTGGTGTGAGTCAGCTGCGGTCAGAGGGGTCACACAAAGCAATTATGTGCCACCGCATGTTCTGAAGGGGTCCTGCCCTCCCCGGGCTCAACACTTGTCCTTATTTGTTCTTATTTTTAGTGCCATTTCCCTCGTTTTTTCTCCTATCCCTTATTTTTAGTAGTAGACATGGACATGAACGACTTCTTCCTACAATTCAGGATTTCAGCACCATGATGATAAGTTGGATCGTTTCATTTATGTCCTTTTAGATGCAATCATGTTGTTCCCCTTTTCTTAATCTGTAATATTATTTCTGAAACCAAGGCTGCTGGGGTGGAATGTGTGTTAGTCTCTGCCTGTGATCAGATGGTCGGTGGTTCGAGCCCCAGCCCTATGTAGAATAGTCACATCTCTATTGGGCCTCTGAACAAGTCTGTAACACACCACCCAAAATGGCCTGAACCCTGTGCTCTGACTGCAAGCTTTGCTCTCCCCTTTTTGTGTGTGTGTGTGTGTGTGTGTGTGTGCGAGCGGGTTTACCTATCCTTATGGGGACACAATGTCCCCATAACATGATAAATATCCATTTTTT
>JAODJU010000014.1:77170-89932 GCA_026776725.1 Gnathonemus echidnorhynchus
TTTTTCATGGTAGACAGTTACTTGATGTGTCTGTATCACCACAAAGAAACTGATTAATATTGCATGAGCGTGGTTTTTAAATATGCACCAGAGTCAGATGGGCACAGAATATTTCGACTTCCACTTTCCAGCTCATTTGTTGAGTCCTGTGTTTTTATTAATGGTACGTCACAGCGCGTTAGGCACGAGAGACTCACCTCGATAGATTATTTCCATGCAAACTGGACAAGCCATAGAATGTGAGCCTGACAATAAATGGGCAAATTTTTAGACCCTGCTTTGTTTGGAAAGGGAAAATGCATTTGATCATAAAACATACACATTGCTTAAATTTCTATTAATATTATAATTCTGATATTGCAGGCATATTTATAAAGCAGCATTTGCAGTAGCCTTGAGATTAACAGCCGTCTGCAGCCTTCCATCATTCCGGAGCTCACTCCAGACTGGCCCTCACACAAACAGACCTTTGAAGTCCTCATGACAATTTTGCTAAAAAGACTGCAGTTGGTTCACCTCAGTTCAACATATTTTCATAGAGCACCAGTGTAAATGTAGTGGACCATTTGCTCTTGTGTTTGGCTATGAAATTAGAATGATACTGTACAATTTAGGATGACATTTGTGTTTCTTGACACTTTTTGGTCCTGCACTCAGGTGTAACACATGCAAGTGCCATTTTCTTGTCAGTCCCATATCCCAATACCCAGGGTTTGCAATGAAATATTTAATAAATATTATAATAAATACAGAATAAAGATTTCCCTTCCAGATACTGTGTTGCTGTGAACCATGTTGCATTGTAATATATCTTTTGAATAGACAATTTAATTGATGATGGAGTTTATCACCCCTTCTAATTGAATCTTTTGTGATAAGATAACCTAGAATGAACTCACTGCCATAACAAGCTGAGTTTGCGAAGCATGCTATTAGAAAATGCTTTTTAGTAAAAGGACTTGATAACCAATTATGAATAATCGCTTCATCTGCACAGAACACGAGTATCTTATTAATATCACATTGTGTTGAGGAGAATATCCAGGTATTATAATGGGCTTGTAATTTGAAATTCTGTTTTGTTTCATCAATATTGAGTATATGTCATAGTAATAAAACACGTCAAAAAGTCATTGGGAATCAAATTGAAAATGCATAACCAGTAACCATAAGGGTAACAATTAAATAAGCTGTATGAGATACAGTTGCAATTTACTTGCAGCAAACCATTATGCTAAGATATGGATGTAAACTGGAAATGGAGGGTATTATTAGGTTATACAAGGTTTACGCAAGATGGACCTTAAAGTTTGTAACTGAAATGTTTCTTCCATTGGGACGTTTTTTTAGACCGATACGTTGTGAGATAACTGGAAGTTCCAGTGATGCTTTAAGTCGGGGGTCCATTTTGCTCATTGCATTTTGCACTGTGATGAATCCAATGGACCAGAAGCTTTTTCCAGCTCTCATAATTGCTTCATTAAAGTAATTATTTGGCTAGTAAGCAGCTTCGCTTGGTGTTTCGGGCTGCATATGCTAATTATAATTTGCTCTCTGAAAGCTGCAGGACTTTTGTTCTCAAGGAACAAACTTGAGTACCACTGATACTTGACTATTTTTGTGATACATTTCTTTGCATTGTTGCATAATCAATTCTTGGAGTTTGTCAGAATTTGTGGGTTTTTGTTTGTCTACCCGCCTCTTGAGAATTCACCATAAGTTCTCAATGGGATTAAGGTCTGGGGAGTTTCCTGGCCACGGACCCAAAATGTCGATGTTTTGTTCCCTGAGCCACTTCGTTGTCACTTTTGCCTCCTGGCACAGGGCTCCATCATGCTGGAAAAGGCACTGTTCATCACCAAACTGTTCTTGGATGGTTAGGAGAAGTTGCTCTCGGAGGATGTTTTGGAACCATTCTTTATTCATGGCTGTGTTCTTAGGCAAAATTGTGAGTGAGCCCACTCCATTGGCTGAGAAGCAACCCCACACATGAATGGTCTCAGGATGCTTTACTGTTGGCATGACACAGGACTGATGGTGGCGCTCACCTTTTCTTCTCCGGACAGTCTTTTTTCCGGATGCCCCAAACAATCGCAAAGGGGCAACCGGAATCATCAGAGAAAATTACTTTACCCCAGTCGTCAGCAGTCCAATCCCTGTACCTTTTGCAGAATATCAGTCTGTCCCTGATGTTTTTCCTGGAGAGAAGTGGCTTCTTTACTGCCCTTCTTGACACCAGGCCATCCTCCAAAATTCTTCACCTCACTCTGCATGCAGATACACTCACACTCAATCTTATTAGCAGTAATATCCTTGTCTGTGAAGCCCTTTTTGTGCAAAGCAACGATCACTGCATGTGTTTCCTTGCGGGTAACCATGGTTAAGAGAGGAAGAACAATAATTTGAAGCACCACCCTCCTTTTAAAGCATCCAGTCTGCTATTCTAACTCAATCAGCATGACTGAGTGATTTCCAGCCTTGTCCTTGTCAACACTCTCACCTGTGTTAACGGGAGAATCACTGAAACGATGTCAGCAAGTCATTTTGTGGCAGGGATGAAATACAGTGGAAATAGGTTTTTTGGGAATAAGTTCATTTTCATGGCAAAGAGGGACTTTGCAATTAATTGAAATTCATCAGATCACTCCTCATAACATTCTGGAGTTTATGCAAATTGGCATCATAAATACTGAGGCAGCAGACTTTGTGAGAATTAATATTTGTGTCATTCTCAAAACTTTTGGCCACGGCTGTACATCACGATTGATTTTTTTTTTGTGTTCAATAATATCTGTGAAACATGGGCAGGATGTCGATGTCTCTGAGGCAGCATGACCCTCTACAGACTTGTAACTCGATGTATTGTGTGCAAAGAAGGATTGCTGCTAGTTAGCAAAATGAACAGCTGACAGCAATGCGCCAGCTCTCTGCACGTGTTTGAGTTTGGAGAGCAAACTGGGAGTCCTTAATGTCGCTCAGGCTGCCAGCACATTCCATTCCAAGGGTCTTAATAAAATCACCTTGTTCTGTCCATATTTTCCACAACGCAAAGTGGTTTTGCTAGTTTCGCACCAGCGTATTGTCTGCACGTCGTCAAAATAGCAAATAATTTTGCACCCGCTATCCGCTTGTAGGAGTGGTGATTTTAAATGCGACGCGGCCGGGCGCATTGTCGCCGCGTTGCTATTTTAAGACAGTGCAATGTCGAACCACGTCTAAAGTCAGTGGTGCATTTATTTAAGCGGCGTGTTTTAGAAACGTGTGGGTGCACGATGCTCACTATTGACACAGATAGGCGCTGGAAGTGCACTAATGGTATTTTGTTATTTCATTTTATTTCATTTATGTACTTTTTCATAGATTACGTTTGGTCCTTTTATGTAATCATACTGTTTAATGAAACACCAAAAGAAAAACAATATATATTAAGTAAAGAACAAATCATTAAAATGTATCATTCAAAAACCTTTCCAGTCTATTATCAGAATTAAGCACATACTATAATTGAAAGGACCTTTGGATTGCTGAGAATGCATTTCAGATGTTTAGATTCGTCAGGTGGAACATTACAATACAGCCCTCAGAAGGTCGTAGCATTCTTTGTGGCATGTTGTATGTTGCGTGACATTGCCATGTGTGATATATGTCTGGAGTGTACACCAGCTTCAGCGCGGGCAAGGAGGGATCAGCTGGCAAAAGAGTTGAATCATCTGTAGCCTGGTATGGAATCTAAATTGTGAGAGTGGAAAAATAACAGTCCTGCTTCCTTTTCTTTGAACATTTTAAAACATTTTAAAAACTGTTGGTTGTGTTTTGTTTGAACAAAGATCGCACTTTTGTTTATGTTTTGCGAACTGCAGACCCAAAATTAAAATAAAAAAACACACACACGTATAATTAATCCCCGTTTCTAGCCACTGCTCTCGTTCAGCAACGAGCTCCCATTTTCCCCGTCTTCTGACATCATTATTCCGCTTTCGGCACTGTGCAGACGATCTAATGATGCCAGAAAACAAGGACACACTCGATGCTACCTCATCTCATGTCTGCTTCACCCCGAAAGGCTTAGGTGAAACAGTGATGTTCCTCTAAATGATGCGCTCACACCTTTTCACCTCGCGCAAGAGCACGTCCGTGTCCTCGGCCGAAAAGCGATCTTGTTTGCCGGGCAAATGCGCCATTGTAATAGCCGTCTGCCACAGATCAAGCGCCACTGCCTTTTAAAGGTGAGGTGACGCGCCATTCTGATTGGTTCATTGCATGTTTTGCCCAAAACACACCTCTGAATAATTAGGAGAATTAAGACTATCCTTCTTCCTTGTGCTGGCACAAAGTCTGGTTTTTCTGCCGTCAACATAGTGAAATGGATTTGGACCCATATCTATTAGTTCATCTTTGTGCTTTACGTTAGATCGTCAAAATAGAGTTCCAGGTTGCTCTCTAGTACATATAGGTTACATAGGGTACATAATATGATACAATGTGTCCTTTGTCCATTACCGCACACACAAACACATAACCACAGATATTCATTGAAATATTTGAGTGGGGAGCCCAAGGAGGAACTCAATTTTTATGCAGTAAAGGATTCCTAAAATCATTCCACAGAAGCCACTTCAAAAGCATATGAAAACTTACAACGTAATGGGGAAATTCACGTAATCCTTGCAACAGCAGGGCTCAACAGAGCACGAAACTGCAAGCTGAAGGCCACACCTCACCTCATTCTGATCAAAGCTTGAGCCAAATTCGAAACCAAGGTTTATTATGTGGTGGATGAGGGTTCAGTGTTGTGACCTTTAATTCTAAGTCATATTTCTGTCTAGGAGAGAACATCACCTAAGGCTCTATGGTGAACAGCAATAATAGAAAACAGCTTTATTCCTAGAGGATTCTTCTCCCTGTGACTGGAGGTGCTGTTTCATGACAAAAGATATTTTGTTTCCTGTCAAGAGTCAGACCCCTTGAGAATTATCACTTCTAAGGTCTGGGTTAAATGTGACTGCTGGCCTTTGGTCCAAAGTCTGGCCATCTGTGAGGCATGATGAGAGAACACCACTAAACTACGCAAAGGTGGCACTTTTCAGAGCCACTCCAAATAGCTACTCCACTCCATCTATTATCCTCATTCACTAATTAAGTCAATAAACCACCCAGCAGAAAAATTGCAGACACGTTTTGTCAGATTTTTTTCCTGTCTGATTTTCTTCTATGACCATAGTAACAGCTACTGTACTCCCTACAACAATGATGGTCAAACAAAGCAACACATATACAGTGGAAACCGCTTATAGTGATCACAGTTACAGTGATCACAGTTATAGTGATCACAGTTATAGTGACCAACCGATTATATGGATCAAAAAGCTTGGGACAGAACCGGCCAACCATTTCCTGGAACCACTTATCATGGTCAGGGCTGTGGGGGGTCCAGAGCCTATCTTGGAGGCTACGGGCAAAAGGCAGTGAACAACCCAGGATGGGGTGCCAACCCATCACAGAGCACACTCTCACACCATTCACTCACCGACACACAGCTATGGGCAATTTGGCAACCCCAATTAGCCTCTGAATGTTTTTGGACCGTGAGGGGAAACCAGAGTACAACACAGGGAGAACATGCAAATGCCACACACACGGAACCCTGACTCGAGCCCTGGTTCTCAAGGTGCGAGGCAACAGTGCTAACCACTGCACCACCCACTGCAAGAGCATTCATGTACAAATACTGTTTAAAAAATTTGCTTATAGTAATCAAGTGGTCTGCTTACAGTGTTCATTTTGGGTCTTTTTATACATGGCAACATATGGAAAAAATTAAAACTATGATAATTCTTTTTTTTTTTATTGCCTATTCTGCCTTGCGGTTACCCGTCTGCTTCTGGCTAGCTAGCCGAGGCTAATGCTTTGTGCACAGAAAACATGGCGGGAAAAAGAAAGTCATTTTCTCACAATGATAAATATAGACTCATCAAAGCTTATGATAAATGAGCCACTGAGATGCAACAGTGAAACCACAGTAATATATATTTTATGTACAATATTGTACTATATTATAGAGTATTTGAATTATATGCAGCTCAGGAATTTAATTTGTAAAGTACTGTAATTTGAAAAGCATTTTAAATAGCTGTTGTCACAGCAAGCACAGGGAAGCAGGCGAATGAAACTGTGGATGCGGAGAAAGGACTTTATTCACGGGGTAACACACTTCAAACACAACATGTAACGTTAATGACCGGACTGGGGAAACAAACTGAAATGTGGACTAAATACATTGAACTAATGACAGCAACAGGAAACAGCTGGTGAACATGGGGAATCCACACGGGGTAGATGAGGGGGCGTAGCACACGGGAGGAGTGGCCGAGCGGGGCATGACAGCTGCACTGTATTTTGAAAGTCAATAAAATTCAGAAAATAGCAATGTTGTGTGTTTTATTACCTCATATTTATGTAATAAATATATAAATGTCAATTAGATGGTAATCTGCCTAAGACAAGAAAAGAAAAAGGAAAAAAATCGGTTATAATTATCATCCGCTTATTGCGATCAATTTAAGCTGTTTCCACTGTATTTAAATTTGCATAAATTTCAATTTCATGTTGTAGCACATGGCAGTTTCTCAGGTTCCCAATTGGCCACGGACGGTGTGTGACTAGCTGACCAACAGGATGTGGGAGATCAAAGGTCCTCTAAGGAAAACAATCCGGCCAATGAGGACGAAGGTGAGGAAACATAAGAGTGTCCAGCCCAGCCTGAACATTACGTCAACGCAGAATCCCGAAGGCTAACACACTAGAAATGACTCTCATAAATACAGTATGTGGATAAACATTCCCACTAGAAAACTTGCATTATGGAAGCCGACAAAGCCAGAGCTCCCATTAAATTCAAACCACTGGTTTACAGCTCCCAGCTGAGTGAGGCTCATTTCCAGGGTGCTCCCCGACCAGCACAGTGAGTTTTCAGACAATTATTTATCAGACGAATTTGGCTCATGGTAGAATAAAACCAGGCTTGTTCATGTTTAGGACGTTATCATTACTGACCGAAAAGCACAAATAGACAAAGCGAGCAGCAGGCAGTGGTTCTAGCGCATACATTTCAGTTAGTGCACATTTCAGGTAGCACGCATTTCAGGTAGCGCACACATTTCAGGTAGCGCGCACATTTCAGGTAGCGTGCACATTTCAGGTTCCCATAAATGGTAACCCTTGTAGGTACAGCACAAACAGAAAATCTACTTATGGTGAGAATAGATGTTTTTCTCTTCACCTTCCAGGTTTGCCGTCTTCCAGATTTCACGCTTACACAAGATGTTTTTAATGCTTTTTCTGGAGAAAAAAAATTATAAAAGACAGTTGCAGCAATTAAAATACATAGAATTCTCTTGGGATAGTTCCTAATAACATAGCAACAGTCTGATGGATTATATAGCCAGATTCCCATGTAGAGTCAGGCTAGACTCCTCTAGAAAATGCAGGGCTATTAATAGACCGTCCACATTATACATGTGTTTGTAGGAAAGTGGTCGCTCTTCCCTCTGGATAAAAGGACCGAACTTTACTTCAGCAGTTCAGATCGACATCAGAGTGAGGATAAATCTGGCTTTTGCTGTTTCCTTGGCAACCTGAAACAAAATCCATCATATTAACGTTGGGGGAAGGAAGAAAAAATGATAAATGTATTTTTTAATCTCTTCAAACATTCAATTAGCTCAATGTAAATGAATAATGGATGTTTACTGTTTTTAATAAAATGACTGTGCATATGAATTATTGTATGAAACACAATATGACATTTTTCTTATGAGTATAAAACCTTGAATTACTGGGGTGTTCTAAGACTAGGAACATAGATATTATATTTTAATTCTTTCTGCTTCAAGCTACAAACAACATGGTATTTATGGCTGATATGCAAATATCTGGCTTTGTATGATAACCCTTCAAATGACTGGTGAGAACCTCTTATTAACGTCTCACATATTAAGAATAAGACGAGAGAACCACTCCAGACTGTAGGATCCAAGGCGCGTGAGGAACTTTCAAATTAAACAAAAAGCACTGGCTATAAACTTCAGGCAGCTGACAAACAAGGAATTAATTTCAGATAAGGGGGATGAAAGAGCTGGCCAATGTTAAGCGAAAAAGATACATGGGGGGAATGTAGAGAAAGAGAGAGAGAAAGAGAGAGAGAGAGAGAGAGAGAGAGAGGGACAATGGGATTGTCACTCAGTAGCACCAGAATTAAATCCTGAGCCTGAAAATCAAAACACAGGTAGCAACAGTGTCATTTAATTAAATATTAATGAGATGAATGTTGAAATTCGCATAATGTCGCTGAAAGCACTGCCTACTACGCTATTCCCACTGGGAATGTTAATTTTCTGCTTCTGGGCGTGTGCAGAGCAGCAAATAGTGCAGGCTAACGTATGAATACAGAATACCGCTCAGCAATTTGGGTCAGCTCTTGCGGCTTTGAAGAAATCCCTTCATTTGTGGCTTCGCAGTCTATCTGGAGATTAATAAACAACTCCCAATCAACAAAAATGTGAATTATGAAGAATATACTGAACTTTGATAAAGGTCACACTCTCCTTATATCCTTGTTGTAGTTATGAACACATTATGAGAAAACACTCTTTTTGTAGTATACACCACGTGGACAAAAGTATTGGGACAGACCTCTTAATCAGATATTAATTCTGGTTGCTTCATTCAGACCCATTACCACAGGAGTATAAAATCAAGCACCTAGCCATGCAGTCAGGTTTACAAACATCTGTGAAAGAATGGGCCGTTCTGAAGAGCTCAGTGAATTCAAGTGTAGTACTGTCGTAGGAAGCCACCTTTGAAAGTAAGTTTTGAAATTTCTTCCCTGCTAGATATTCCACAGTCAACTGCAAGTGATATTATTGCAAAGTGGAAGCATTTAGGAACAACAGAAACTCAGCCAAGAAGTAACAGAGCCAGGTCACAGGGTGTCTTCTCAGAAGAGTGGCAGCTGTTACAGCTGCAAAGGGGGGACCAATTCCATATCGATGCCTGTGGATTTAGAATGGGATGTCATAAATTTTCCTGTAGATGTAATGACCAGGGGTCCCAATACTTTTGTCCATATAGTGAATATGGCGACAGTGGCTTTTAAATTGCACAGATAATAAACAAAAAAAACTATACCAATCAAATAAATTTAGCTACATGATGATATGATTTATAGGATGTCACTGTGTCTTTTGCTTCACTCGTAGAATACATTATTATTTGTTTTTGTTAAGCGTATCAAAAAACGATAAAAATTCATGTAACATAGCAACAAGGGTTGTTAAAATTCAGTCGGTTGACTTGAATCAGCCAGACAGATGTAAACATCTTTCAGCACATTAAAAATGTACTTTAGACATTTTCTAAAATGTCTCTGCATTAGACATGCACTGTTTATGTCATGCATCTCATAAGTTTTCATGTCATAATTTTTTTTTTCTATGCCATGCACTTATGTCCTAGTTCCTACCCCACTGCCCAGACATACCCATACAGGAAACCAGTGGCTGTAATGGGATTTTAGGAGGGGCTAATAACTATCTACTGGGGGGGGGGCACACAGTGGCATGCAATAAGGTCATGTAAATCCACGCTGATAGATGTGTGAGCATCGCACCTAACATATTCACAACAATGTCATCATAACACATTACAGCAACATTTATGCAGTATTAGATACCTTAGAAATGGGTTTGCCTGCATGAGCAGTCAAGCACACTGGAGAAAACCTACAGTTTTGATTTTCTGACACGGAAAAATTACATGAGCCAAAGTTACCTTGTGAACATTTCATTATGGAGGAAATTGAAACAGGTCTGAAAGTGATACAAAAAAGCTTTTGGGTACCCATACCTATACCATCACAAATTGGAATGCAATGCATGCAATCACGTTAATTATAAATGAGTGAAATTATCTGTCTGAATCCGAATCAGAATCTGAATCCTTTTTATTACCCAAGAATGTTTCCATACAATGAATTTGCCTTGGTGCTGCTTTTAGAAGACACATTCAATGTTTACCAAATGCATATACAGAAAAATAAAAACACTAGATTAGTATTTCGGTACTATAATTATTACGTAATAATTAATTATAATAGTGGTAGTAATTATGATAATGAGATCATAAAATATGTAATTATATATTCGTGTACATATGTATGTAGATAGTAATAATATAAGTTTAAATATAAACTATATGAATTTAAACTATATAGAATAATATACCCCGCGACCCAGTAGGATAAGCGGGTTGGAAAATGGATGAATGGATGGATGGATGGATGGATGGAGAATAATATAGTAATTTAAGGGCTCTTATATAGTACAATTATTAAGTAGCAACAGTCAAGTCTATATGTCTATATGTGCAAGAGTGCACTATGTATGAAGTACAGAGAGTCTGCAGTATGTCTGCATAATGTGCAAGAATGCAGAATGCAATTGTGTAGGGAAAGTTTATCAGTGGTTCACTGGTTATACTGGTCAGTAGTTCACTGCAGGTGACGGTTAATTGAACGTCCATTCAGAGACTGGTTTGGTTAATGAGAGACGCAGCCTGAGGGAAGAAGCTTTTGGCGTGTCTTGTGGTCTTATGTCCTTATGATTCCAGTGAATCATGTATTTATTGTATCTTTTTTCTCAATTCAGTCACGGTATGTAGAGACAATAATAGTAGTTTTATTAAAGGAACTGTATCACGTTTGAAAGATGACAGTTGATTCATTCTCCTCCTTAAGATACATTGGGGTACTGTGCTTTTCCATTGCAAAAGGAACTGAACAGATTTCCCTGAGGATGACACAGATTAAGAATATAATCTTCAACACTATCAGTAAATGAAATTCTTAGTCTGTGTGTGTTAATATGCTCTATTCGTTCTGAAGATGTTAATAATGCCTTTTATAGCGACAGAAGTTGGGTATAGCAAACTTAAGCTGCAGCTCAGCATTCCCCTGGAGAGCTTGGTGTTCACGTTATCATTGTCCCCTTATCAGGCAGGGGTGCTGGATAAATGACCTTCTCTCTCACACAATGAGGGTGGTTTGGGGCACAAAGATGACAGGTCCTGCTACACCTCTCTTGATATGGTGATCCATGTGATTGGTGAAAGCTTTGGATCTCCTTATTCACTGATCCACACCTTCTCCGACTGATTTTTGTGGCCAGGTTCATGGGCATCTCAGGCAGCACAGGACACATACATAGACACCTGGACTCCTGTCCATCGCAAGACACATACATACACACTGGGATCCCGCCAGACCCAGGGGAACAGAATTTGGCTCCATGTCAGACAGAACTGGGAATTCCCCAAGGATGGGAAAATAGGACATGGCTGGTGGCTGCTAATCACAGAACAGGAAGGGGGCGGGGCCACCTCCCTCAGCACGTTGTGGGTACACAAGGGAGAGCGAGCAGAAAGGGAAATTGTTTCTGTTTCCTCTTCCCTCCCTAATAGGCAGCCCCCAGAGGACAACCCCCATACAGAGGAGACTGCTGCCTCCCAATTGTGGACAAAGCTTTTACATGAAGCTCCAGCCCCTCTACCACTGCTCTTGTGCCAGTCAGCTTAGGTGGGCAAGTGCCTGCCCAATATTTCATAAAAATGCAACATATAAGTTAATTATTCAGTCAGCCAATAACATGCCTACATTGACTGTGATTGACATGTCGTTAAACTTGCAGTCAGGGTAATCTGGCCAATGAGCGACCTTCCTCCGTCAGATCACACCCCTTAATCCCCTCCCCCATCCCTCATCATTCCCATCGTCTACCGTAAGTCTACACATCACCAATCTTAGTGGCAGTAAGCAAGCTTAGCTTAACATGTTTGACTGTATAACATATACAAATAGTTTTATGAACATTGATATCGTACGTATCCTATACATGTATATTTTTCTGTCTTGTGTCTGGTTTCGAAATGGTGCGTACCCACAAATTTGGTTTGCCCCAGCCCTCCACTACCTCCATCCCTAAATCCGCTGGACCCAAACATCTCCCTGGCCACTCACCCCTAAATACACACCACCATCTACAGATTTTTACCCACAGATCCATCTCCTGTGCCTCCTTACCCATCTCAGAAAACACAGAACGAGGCCGATCTCAGGATACAAAGTAGGCGCCGTCGGTCTCAAACACCGCATGAAATCCTTGGGGAAAAATGCCTTTGGGACACAATGGATGCCATTTTGCATTATATGATGGCTAATAGGACACTCCAGTGGAGCAAAGCTATGACAGGCTAATTTCTGCTATACCTGCTCATGCTTCCTGGACAAAAGAGTAATTAATCTAGTTTGTCAATCTCAATATGTATGTACCTAACATCAAGCAATAATGTTTCTGAGATAACAGGTAGCGAACATGTAGGGGATATTATGGGCATTATATTGCACATTACTAACATGATTAAACGTGACTTCTAATGCATTTGGGATTAAACTCAAATGGGCAGTTAAATAAATTAGAAAAAGCATGGCAAAGGTGCTTCATAGAAACCTGTGAGACCTGTAGTCATTTAAAAAAATTCTGCAATAGGTGCAGAACACTACTGAACACTACTGAACACTAGCGTGAAGTCGTCCAACATGAAATTAGATCAGGTTTTGAATAGAATATCAAATTGTGTGTGTGTGTGTGTGTGTGTGTGTGTGTGCGAGCGGGTTTACCTATCCTTATGGGGACACAATGTCCCCATAAC
>JAODJU010000014.1:90032-100085 GCA_026776725.1 Gnathonemus echidnorhynchus
ATGAATGAGCGGTCCCCATAAGGATATGTTTACCCTACATGTGCGTGTGTGTGTGTGTGTGTGTGTGTGTGTGTGTGCGTGTATAACTTTTTCCAGAGAAAAATATGCATAGAAAATATAATAGGAATGACCCTCATTATGATTTCGTAATAGATGTGTTTTTCATAAATTTAATTGGGAACTGTTTCAAGGTGGCCTTTATGTTTCAAGTGAAAAAAGAAGAAAAACTGCCCAGAATTATAATTGAAAGGACAGTATCACCTGATCAATGCTTCAGCAATAGTCAGACAAGGTGCCAGAGTTAAGCGGAGCCGATTATGAAACAGTTAGACTGAGTTAGACTTTGATTTGATCTTCCATTGACATCCCCTTTAAAACCTTTGCTCTGCTATTAAGCACAATCAATGTGTAATCCAGACATAATAATAGGGCCACAGCAGTCTGAGAACAGAGAGGCAGGAAAAAGCAGGATACACTTTGTGTTGTTTTATCTGAATGCCTATTGTAACATGAAGTGTCATTTCTGGAGGCTATACAGGAAATATTCCCAGGATGGAAATGCCCAGCTAGTGATTTAAATGATGATTTTTACATGAGTTTGCAGAAAACAGCACAGCTACCTTGGTGCATGTTTGGTATCTGGCTACATCATAGGGTTCAGTCTTGTCGTGCAGCTCTGACATTTCCTTTTTGACACATGCTTTCTTCCCAGGGGGTATCGGCAGGTAGTCTTACAGTCTCACCTGATGACACCAAACAGGCCCAGCAAGTTGCTGCAGTGTTGAGCAAAACTCAGGACTTGGTCCACAAGAACATGACATAACCTCTCATTTTCAACCTCAAGGGCCATGAGGCAGATTTACTGTGCTTTGTCCACAGTAAAAATACTGTACGCACGGATAAAACTATGGGTCTGTATTAAAATGTCTATTCTGCATCTCTGTTCTCTATGGAAAAAAATCCTACATTGTTCTCCTTTTGAAATACATAAGCAAATGAGCAAAAATTGTTTAAACTTTAAACTTTACGGAGAAGTAAAACAAATAAAATAGTTCCCCCATCTGTTTTCAAATATTTTAAGAGGTACACATTTTATCCTGTTTTGGTGGCTCCTAACCATGTGAATTTGATTTGAGATCCCATTTATAACTGAAATACCAGAATTGTTAATATCTTGATTAAAGCCAATAGCTGACCCAGCGTTTTATGATGGCATAACTGATGTTATGGACTTCTATGCCTGGGAGTGGGTGTCCCTCGCCCTACACTATCTATCCTAGCACAAACTCCCCATCACCCTGTCCTGTATAAGCAATTGTGAAAGATGGATAATTAACCAATCAGATTATAGAGTAGGTGGGTCCAAGCAACTACAAGAGGTGGGACCAACCAATCAGATGTCTTGGTCCTACCTCCTCTAGTTGCTTTGACCCACCTCCTCTACAATCTGATTGGTTTTCTCTCAGAACCAATCATTTAACCTTCTGCCTTCAGAAAAATTATGTGCAAGTAAAACTCCCACAGGCTGGATGGACGCGGGCATGACTCCATACTAAATAATTGTACACTTGATATGGGAGAACATGTACTTTATTACTTCAGACTCTCCAGAACTACTTACCCTTGTCAATACTACATATTATTGGAAAGTTTACAGGGTAAAAGAGCAACGTAAATTTTAAAAGTTAGACTATTCCATACAGAAAACACTCATTCAGTGAGAATAATTGAGTGAAACTGGATTTTGATATCAGAGGGCTAAGAATACGATTATTGAGACAATGCCCCCAAACAGTGCTAGAATACTATTGTGCAGACCAGCAAACAAACCAAGGCCAATTCAACCAAAGATGCATTTCAGTGTTCCCCGGCAAAGCAGTCTGACTCAATTGTCCATAGAATTCACCGCGAAGGACCTACCCCCCACTCCCGTGGCTCTCTCTCGAGCCGGCCTTTTTAGTTCATCCTTTTTGATTTCATAACTCTGTCATCATCCTTTTCGCCGACCGGCTTGCATAGTTACCCTCGAGATACAACCCCCCCCCCTCGCCCCCCACCCCACGTCACCGATAATGCTGCCACGTGTTCTCACGATTTCACCGAACGATTTCATCATTTATTGCCCCATGGACTCCGCCGTACACGCAAACTTAGCTACTCTTCGGCAGAGTAGCTAAGTGAGCTGGAATTACGTTGCCCGGTTTTCATTCTGAGATTGGCTGTTCTCATGTGCTACAGTACTGGTGATGAATTTCAATTTGTGTATATAGGATAGGCCGCATCGCTGCCTCTACAGCACACATCAAAGCACAATGCATCATATGAGCTGTAGAGCAGGACAGGGACTGATGACACCACACCGACATCAGAGAGCCCCCTGGGCAGGATTGATGTGCTCTTTAATTACAAGGTGTGCAACTGTTGGGTCAGGCGGGAGGGGGGCAGCTTCAGGATGAGTCTGAGGCAGGCTGGAGTCAGAACCTTCTGTCCCCTTTCAAAGTCCAATATGGCCAAGTCTTGCGAAATTACTCATCAGTCAGAGTCTGTCTCCTGAGTCTCCATTTACCCTAAATGAGGTCAGCATATCACTGTGGCCTCCTTGTCTACCTGGGGGGTGGCTTGGTGAGACCGACAAGCTTCCAGCCTTCCCTCATGGGGGGGGGGGGGGGGGGTTTTCATGTTTACTGGGCTTTGTTGATTGGGCGTGAGCAGCCGCTGTCCGTGGCTTATGGTGCTGAACCCTTCCAAAGCAACTGAAAGGGACCCCATGATGTTATAAAAGCCTGTTATTTTGACATTGCAGGGACCATTTTTTCGGTCCCCACAAGGGGAAATTCAATTTTTAAAAAATCTGTGACTACAATCAAAAACTAAAAATGCCAGAACACTTATATTTTGCTTGGTTACTTATCGGCAAGTTTAGGGCTGGGTAGGGGTTAAGGTTATTATTGTTGGGATTATGGTTTTGCCCATAGAAATGAATGGATGGTCCCCACAAAGATATGAGTACAGGTCTGTGTGTGTGTGTGTGTGTGTGTGTGTGTGTGTGTGTGCATTAGAGGAGTGTTATATTCAGGAAGCCTTTCTGCACACCACTGTAGTACTGAGTGAGCTGTCATTTTTGTACTTGTGCTCTTCCAGTCAGCTTTAAGGAGTCCAGCCATTAACATGACATTTTCTGAGATCCTTCAACCATCACATCTGGCACCAAAAATCACGCCACATTCAAAACTGCCCGGATCACGACTCAGAGCCATTGTAATGCATGAGGTAACGGAACTAGCCGACCTTGTCGCTGTACCTCAGCCGCATGGTTCTCTGCTAAGAGGAGCAGGCTGTTTGCTATAACAAGCACTTTACCTAATGAACAGGCCATTGACTGCGTTTTGTCATTTATCTGTGGCACACGGTGGCCGAACACTGTGACCTCACTCTTTCAGAGCTGTGGAAATACATGCTGCCTTTATACAGAGATTGTACATTTTGCTCCTCTGCATCAGCTTCCTCTGTCTACTGAAATGTCTTCCTATAGCATAACTTGCATGGTGGATCTAGCATCATACAAGGAAATCACCTGGTTTGCTCCCAGGGGAACTGCTCCAGGCACGTCCCACTGGGTGGAGATCCAGAGGCCAAACCAGGATATGCTATTGGGCATATATCTCCTAGCTTGTATGAAAACTTCCAGCAATCCACCAGAATGACTAGACTTCATGCTCTTGGTAAGGGAGGTCTGGTCTGGTCTGGCTGGCATGCTGCTATTGTGAACCACACCAAAAAAAGAGCTAGGTTAGACCATTAAAGATATCCGGCTCTACATTTACTATTTCTTCGCATCAAACCCAGTACTACACCCCCAGTTCTGAATGCCGTGTGTCCCACTTAGCGACAGACAGAAAATGGTTGCACTGGTTTTGCCCTTGTATTACTCAAACTGTTTTCCCAATAGTACCCTTGTAGAAACAGAGGCAGATAGAGATCTCAGCTGCTACCCACCAACAGCAGAAATGTTACAGATGCCAGGTATTTAATGAAAGTGGGTTTCTCATAGAGAAAGCTGGAATGGTTTGGAGGTACTCATGAGGACCTCAAAAGGGAGATCTGACCATGTAAATGAGGCTTGATTCTTGATTTTTGCCACCTTACATCTTACATCCAAAGGCGGCAAGAAATGTCCTGGCAAGTTCAAAAATGAAGCGGATTCTCACAGGGGTTGTAAGTTGTCCTTCGTTTGCTCGATTTAATTGAACCAGTCCCCCCAGGAGAATTGATCAGTTTGTTTTATTTGGGCTTGCAAGGTGTCACGATTCATTATGGTGCCTTTTATTGTGCCTTGCCGCTGAATAGCTTCCAGGTGATTTATGATGGCAGAAATGAACAGGAATTTTAAAAAGGAAATAAAAACTATACACAAAATTGCACTGCTCGGCTCCTATTTCTCTACCAAACCAGGCTGCCCCGTTTCAACACCAGAACAGTAAGCAATGCTAATGCTAATGCTAATCCTGAAACCGGCCTTCATCTCCTTTGGCCTCATTACTACTGCCATTTTTCGGGCTGTCTATCGTATTGAATTTTCAAATATATTTATTTGAAAATATAAAAATACTTACTGTATCACACACCCGCAAATCAATGACGACGACGATGATGCGCAGTATTAATAATAACGATAATAACATTAATAATAATAAACAAACAGAAGGCAGATAGATAACTGAAACGTTATTGTTATGAGCGAGAAAAAGCTGTATTTTTTTTTTCTCTCTTTCCTAATGACAAGTGAATTCAAAAGAAAAGGCAGAAATAGCCTCTGGAAACAGTTTCCTTGGAAACAGTCAGAGTGAGAGGATTTTCTGCTTTGAACACTTAAGCCTCCCAGAAAAGGCAGAGTAGAGGATGCTAAAGATCTGAGATCCTTCTGTGACTCCGCATGGCACAGAAGCTTGACGGTGCATCTCCACTGAGGAAATGCAGGCCCAACGTAGTATTTTAACATGTTGTTGGACTACATTTACAAATCGAAACATTATTTAAAGACATTAGTAAAAACAGTAAGATCAAGATCAAGTATCTCCAGTCTTCACCTCGATGCACAAACATCCATTTAGGTGAATCGATGTTTCTAAATTGGCCATAATTGTGCTTGTGTGTCCTACAATGGACTGATATTGTATCCATGGTGCCTTGCAATAGAAGCTTTTGAGGATGGACTCAACACCAACACATATATTGACCCTAATGTTATATTATGTTATACAGTGGACATGTTGGATGCATTGATACTAGCAAAATTTCAGTCACCAACAAATCATTAGTCAATATTGATTGTTTTGTTGCAAAATCTGTGTACCTTTAGGGGACAACTTGTCAACTAAGCCTCTATGTGTGTGGGCAGTGTGAACTAAGAGTGTGCAAGGACTTGATTTTGCCTGCAACAAACTTGCTATGTACCTGAAATGTTCCCATCTCGAAGGTGGAGTTTGGAATTAAATTTATATTCATGAAATTCTTTACGAAGGTCAAATGTGAGTGGACATAAATGAAACATTCATGGAGAATTTTGCACTGAAATGGAAGGTATGTCCTTTAATGTAACACTCTCATCAGTATATCACCAATAATATTCACACTTATTTAATAAAATTTTGTTTATGTGTGACAGATTTTTTTGCCATTTATAAATAGCTATTTTTTGTCTTCTCACCTTTTTATTTGGCTATTTATATGAACATATTCCAGTATTTTATTCACTTCAGAGTCGAGAGTTACCTTTTTGACGTGCACACTGGATATAAAAAGTACTGAAAACTGAGTCACCCACCCAACATCTACGTGCTCAGAGGCATAAGAGGACCTGGAGCCTGTCCTGGGCATGACACACCACAAGGCAGGGGTACACCCTGGGCAGGGTAGCAGTCCATCGCAGAACATGTGCATATATAAAAGAAATCATAGACGGGGCACGGATTAACCGAGCATCATGTCTCTGGAGGGGCAGCAAGCCCACCCAATAAACACCATGAAATCTCATATAGCACGTGGAGCGGAAGAAGATGCAGTTTGCTGCCCAACACAAATCACATGCTCAAAAATTTAGGCTATCCATCCATCCATCCATTTACTGTACCTGCTTTTTCTGTTCAGGGCCGTGGGAAATTTAGGCAATAAATTTGATTCGTTTTTATTAGGATTGCAAGTAAAAGTTGTTTTGTGCCATTTGTATAGACACTGCTGCAGCTGCTCTAGTCAGATGCTATTAATGTTAAGGGCACCATTGCTGGCAGAAGGCTGGAACCTGAACACACAGCAGCCAGTAACATTTAGTGATGATAGCAGTTTCATATTTGATAAATTGCCAGTTAAAGAATGACATCAATTTGAAATATGAAGACCCCCCCATCCCATGACTGGGTCTCTGGTTGAAAGCCACTAGATGTTCAACTGAATGAAAGCAAAATTGACGTATTCTTTGAGAAGGCAGCCTTATCAATGAGATGTAATTGGGTTGTATATTCATAGGCTCTGCAGCAACACTGCTGATATTCATTTAACATACTGTGCAAGTGACAGTCACTGTCGCCTGCTGTAAGTAACTGCTATTGTCTCCCATGGCAGATAACCCTGTTCCTATCAGGCTGAATACTTTCTACTCATATTATGTCATAGCGTCTAATGAACAGCCCACCCTCTGTTGTAAATTCCATCATTTACAAGTTACTTTTTGGGCTCGACTGAGAATGTCTCAGGGTGCCTTGATGCTGTATAATTGAAACTGCTTTTGCGATTTATTCAGCCTTAAGTCCCAACGAAATAAAGTGTGATTAGGTATTTTCTTCTTCCCGTTCGAAAAACAAATCCAAATCCGTTGTCAACATGACGGGGATTTGCGCGTTTAAGGCTGCCCTCTGAATTTCCATTCAATTTCATGTTCATTTATCTAAGCTTGGTACCGCGCAAATGTCAATGTACAACAAGAGCAGCAAAAGCAGAGGACCAGAATGTAGCGGCAAACATTTAGCTAAGGTTTCGCGACCCCCCCTCCCCCCCCCTGTAAATACATGTGCTTCAGAAAACTAAACAGACCCTCTGCATTCTGATGGGCGTTTGTCAGCCCAAAGCAATTCTCCAGTGCAAAACTGTACGAGATGGAATTCCGAAATGCTTCCCAAAGCCGTTTCTTATTTCTCACCATAAAGTGTATTGAGTTTTCCTTTTAAATGTGAGTATTAGAAGGATTAGCTGTAACCGGTCTGCTGACATGATCTTTATCAAGGCAGAAAATGAGTTGCTTTCCTACTGAAGCGTATAAGCCACACTAGAAATCTATTGCTGTACTCCAGGGTCACAGCCACGGCCTGGGTGACGGGCCCAGGCACTGTAATATTCCGCTTTTAAGCCGAAGATTAGGGATCTCTTTAACGTTCCTTCAAAACCACTGTGTTCAAAATGAATGGTATGCAATTCATCCCATTTATATGTAGCAAAAATGCTGTGCCTTGTAATGGCTGGAAGGTATTTATTTAGAAAATAAATAATTACCACCAGATCTATCTGTTTGATAAAGTTATGACATCACTCTTCCTCTTGGCAAACATCAAATCGGCTGCATACACCAGGACATAATTATCATGTTTTTTTTCTTTACAAAATGTAATTACAAGGTCAGGCTTACTTGTTATTATTCAACATTTGCATGTTTTAGAAAATTGTTTAAAATTTATGCCACGTACTCCAGCAAATGCCTTTGACTGGCCTCCTGATGACAGCTTTTCAATTAAACTGATCCTTTCAGCCTCTCCAGATATTTGGCTTATTATAAATTACTGTAAGTGTCAGGAGCCAGGGTCTGGCGGCAATCCTTCATGGTCGGGTGTCAACTTTGGCACCAAAAAAGTGGGAATTACGAAGCTGACCATATGGAAATGAAGCTGTTGGACGAAGCTATTGGCTGGAACTCAGCTGTCGAATGGGACGGCTGACCTTTCATGTGCTTGTAAGTCGCTCATCAGTGAGGGGCTGTAAGTCCAATGGAGACTGAGGCTTTATAGAACCATACCCCTAACCCTAACCCTAACCCTAAACCTAACCCTGCTGTACACTGAACTCCAGTCACCCCCTTTGGAGACACAGGTGGCCATCTAGGGCGCCATCTTCTGGTGAAACTTGCCAAGGGCACACATGGGCTTTGAATCGTCGTGTACCCTGTCTGAATGAGAATCTGTTGAGAGGTTGGTGGATCAGTACAGCATGCCTCATAATCAGAGGGGGTTTCTGGGGAACAAGCTGACCATTTTCCAGCTAAAAACACCTCAGCATGCCACGTCTACCATCTGGATTTTATAATATGCTCTGGAGGCAAAAAAATATATATATTCATAGCATGGAAATGTATGCGTTTAAATAAAACGACGGCATACTCATCCAGGAATTGGAGAGTTTTCCACACACCCCCCACATGTGTTTCAGGGATGAGGCAGAGATTAAAGTGTTATTTCATGAAATTTGCAATGCCTGTGAGTTTTATGTCACCTGGCAGAATGGGAATTGTCCTTCCATAGGCGTACCCCTTCATTTCAGTCACGTACCCCTTCATTTCAGTCGCGTACCCCTTTCATTTCAGTCTGGAAGCAAACGGTGTTGCTCTTTCGGTGTGAAACCGGTGAGCTCAGATCACCTCGGCTGAGTCATGCGAGATTAACCTTCTTTAAAATTCAGACGCGGCGTGGAACGGCGGTGATGGCGACACAGTCAGCTCCCTTTCAGGCGGTTTGGGGGCCCCAGGATTCCAAATGTCATGCCATTAACGTGAGAAAATATCCAGTGCGGCTACGTGTTAATTTAGTCCCAGGTGCGATGTCGGAGTGCGGCGGGGGGGAACGTGGAGTGTAGTCTAAGCACGCTTATCAAAGGGGCAGGAATTAGGGGTGGAAATTGGCAGAGACCTCCCCATTCGATATGATATCGATATTTGACAAATTTATATGTATCACGGTTTTTAATCGTTTTTGCTGTAGAGCAGTTCAGGTCTACATTTAAAGTAAAGACCACGGTTGTAGAGTTGCACGTATTCATCGTGTGCCGTTTGGTTACATCGTTAATATTAATTGTTTTTGATTCCTTATGGGGAAATGACCTTTTTGCCTACCCCAGCTAGCTCTCCATGGTACACAGACACAAATGTTGGTGAGAGCAAGCTTGGCATTGAAGGGCAGTGACCTGCAGCAGCGCCCATGGAGCTGGGGGTTAAGGGCCCGCAGACGTGACCATTCTGCTGAAGCTGGGCTTGAACCGGCAACTTCCCGATCACAGGCACAGAGGATTAACCTGCCACATGCAGCTTTCAAACGAATGAATACATTTCTTGACAACAATGAATGAATACATTTCTTGACACGGGCAAAACATAAACTCATAAATAGCAGTTCAACCCTGAAAACATTATGCTAATTGTGGCTGTGCGTTGGTTATAGCTAATGCTGATTACAGTCAGTCATCACTGGTGGTCTCATTCCAGGCTTTTTTGTCTGGAAATTCAAACCAATAAAAGAAATAAATAAAGGTATAGGGGTTTTTATCACCACAGATTTGCAAACATACTTGGTAGTACAGTATATGAGATTTATATGACGTTAATACCATGTAAATGTTACTGCTTTCTCCACTATATATGCATATCCACAGCAAATCTTGCAGATAGCTATATTCATGTCTAGGTGACCATTCACGTTATAGAAACCAAGGTTTGCTAAATTCTGGATTTAATTTGAAACAATGCTGGACGTGTTTCTGCACGTGCTTGCTCATTCACGGTAGCGCTGTGCCAAACTTGCGCATATCAGTCCCTTAACGACATGTGTGCAACTGGGCAAAGAAATTAGCAGTAATAAATGTAACCAAGATAATTAGAGTAACCTACATTTAAATTAATATTTAAAAATCCAATTCTTAAGTCAATTTAGAAATCGCCAGCTTGAGTGTAGAGCACACATATACACCTCACTAGGCAGTGTAGGGCACACATATACACCTCACGAGGCAGTGCAGAGTACA
>JAODJU010000014.1:107881-132161 GCA_026776725.1 Gnathonemus echidnorhynchus
CTGTGGCCCCTGTAAAGTGCTGGGCCCCCTGAATCTGCCAGGGTATCCATGCCCCTACTGTGGCCCCTGTAAAGTGCAGGGCCCCCTGAATCTGCCAGGGTATCCATGCCCCTACTGTGGCCCCTGTAAAGTGCAGGGCCCCCTGAATCTGTCAGGGTATCCATGCCCCTACTGTGGCCCCTGTAAAGTGCAGGGCCCCCTGAATCTGTCAGGGTATCCATGACTCTATTGTGGCCCTGGTTTTATAACATCTACTGAGCATGCATAACATATAAATTAAATATATTTAGGTGCTGATACTTCCTGTGACTAACGTTGCTCAAATTCCATGGCCGATTCACTCAGAAATCAATAAAAATCATGATAAAAAAATGAACATGTGAAGATTCTGTATATGTATGGTCTCTCAATGTGGTCAGGAAATCTGTCAGAAATATTTAGAGCTAACAAAATGTTTTTTTTTTTCCCCAAAGACTATTCCAGCATAGTAAGGATAATCAATGGCCTCTGGGGGCTGCAAATTCAACCAGAGACGCAAAATCAATCCTTTTTTGTTTGTTTCTTTTTTAGAAAAATAAATCAATATTCATTTCTCATATTCAGAGTCAGTATCCATTAGCCTGTATTGTGCTACCTGACGAAAATGTAATTCCCAGGGGCATGATGAGAAGTTGGACCCGTACATAAGAACAGGTGACACCAGGAAATGGTGATGAGAAAATGTTTTTCTTTTGGCTATAATTTCATATTTTAGGGATCAGGCTGGGAGGGCATCAGGCCTTGCAGAGAGATCAGGGTCTGATGGGGTTGAACAGGGTAAATGATTGTAGGGGAGGAGATAAAAGCTTCCAGAACTGGCATCGATGGGTATGAGTACTCTGTGTGGAGAAAAAAACATATCCATTTATACCTATTGTGGAGAAGCGGAAACCAGGGGAACGATACAATTCAGACAACCTCAGTCACCCAGGCATATTGGAAAGACAAAGATGAATCAATGTCCAATATGACATATATAAAAAACACACAAAAGCTTTAAAAACTTGTTGACAAAAACTCTGACCTAATTGTAATTTGCTTTTCAAATATTTTTTCTGGATCTCCTTTGTTTCAATCATTGAGGCCATATTTTTTTTTTATCTTGATAAAGGATTTTGACTTTTCCACAGTCTCCAGGAAATCACTGTAGATTATCAGAACAGTCAACTTGATTAGGTGGCTGTATCATTTTTACCTGTTTCTATATGTCACAGAAGTTAATTTAGCTTCCAGAGATGCAAATTGCAAAGATGCAATATACATGGTGCTACACATCAAGGAAACGTTCAAGGAAATGTTGACAGATAAACTAGGTTGGAAAAAACACCACAGTCTTTCTCTGATATTTAATGGTTTTAGACGTTCTGGCCCAGGCTAGGCTAAGCAGAATGGCATAACCATTCTTCTTTTTTGTTTTTCATTTACTAAGAATCTCAGCATGTCATTAGACATGGCGAGAGGCAGAGTGGACAGAAAGATACAGGAGAAGGGTCATGCATATCTCACTTCTCAGCAAGGTGTAGAGTAAGGAGGAAAAACAGAGCATCAGGAAAGCACTTACACGTCAGGAACGTATCTTCACATAGTCAAATATCGAGATCCGGCTGCTGAAGGATGTATGTATGATTTATGAAAATGTAATAATGCTAGAAATGTGAAACGTAGTGTCAGTTAATGCAATATTTATATAATATATATGTTTTAGAAATGCAATATCTGAATGACAATTCCAGGAAATTACAGAGTGTATATAATTCTCTTCACGATACATATAATATTTGGGTTGGGAATGTTAATTTCTCAGGTTTGGCTGATATTTGTTTAAAACGCCTCTGATCCCCTGCATTATTCAGCTTCGCGTCCCAGTTTAAATGATGAGATGCGATGTTTCTGCCTGCTAAGCCAATCAAATTAATCGTATACGGAACATTAAGTGTAATCACCGGAGTGCCTCATTTATATGAGTAACGGCACCGCAGAAATGCTGAACTTCAAACAGGGGGATGACACATAGGGTAGTTTTAGCGCAGTGCTAGACGCCCCTCCCATCACCATGGAAACAAAGGTAGAAGGATTGGATGTTTACAAAAGTTTGTGGCATGAGGGAAGGCCCATTACTACAAACTTAGCACATAAAAGCAGCTTGATGTACGCTTCGAGAAGGTTTTCATTGTTACTATAAGGCTGTGTCTAGACACTTGTCGACTCCTAGTGACTGTACATATGGCGTTCCTCCTGTCAGCTGTCAGGCTTCCCAGATGCACGTTGATTGTTGTGATGACTGAGCGCACATGCCCTGTCGCCGCTTTCCCTCTTCCTGTTTCACCTACAAGACCCACTGAACTGGGTGTTCACACGATTTGCCCAAAACAAGAATTTCATTTGGTCATTTGTGCTTCAAGTGTAAGTTTAGAGTTGATGTGATTAAGAATCCTTTTCTTTTCCCCTTGGTATTTCTAAAAATTTCTTTCGGCAGAAAAGTTTAAAAGCATCAGTTCTCTACCAGATCTACTTCTTCATCGTCCAGCTTTCACATTTATAAAGAGATGGTAGTTTTTAATGCAGGTAGACAGTTATGCCCATGCAATTTTATCCTCTGAACTAACTGACGGCGAGGAACGGAAGAAACCCAGAATGACAAATTACGTTTTTTTTTTTTTTAATGGGAACATCTCTTATCAGGGAATGTTTTCATTTAAGCAGCTAATATTTTGTTGACATTTCTTTGCACCTGCTCGAATCACTAATGTGGTGAGTCTTCATCTCGTCACGTTCTCCTGTATTCCCGAGATTAGAGTTCACCAGTGAAACGTAGGAAGCACACCAGATGAGGCGACATGGAATCTCATCTCCGTCAAATGTCAGTGGTTTTGCCTTTCCACGAGCACTTACAAACCCCGTTTCAGATGTACTGTAGAAGTTAAGAGAGAATAAGTTTATTATCTCTTGCCATTTACCAAAAGACCTCGGTCCTCATACAGAGGGGGAAAAAGTTTATTGGCTGTAAGTTCTCAAACCTGATAGCCAAGATAAATAGCTACGGTTGATTCTGAAACGGCAATGATGCCGTAAATACGTTATTGGGTGTGGAAGGTCAGCATTGTTTTTCTCTGCTGTTTGATATAACCTCATTCATCTGAGTCATTAATTAACGATCCATACACAGCTCACCATAGAAGTCACCTTGTTCTCATTTAGGGTATTTCGGCTCAGTTATCTCTGACTTTAAGTGTTCTGTCTGACTTTAAGTGTTTAAGGTAAAAAATGGCGACTGAGCCCAGTGAGCCGTATGGCATTTCATAAACGAGCTTTGACAAAAGTGTTTGTGTATTGTGGAGGAGGGTTTGAAGAACCCAGGTGTGATGAAAGACATGTAGGCACCATTAAACACGCTGTCATCAGTCACATTGCGTCTCCAGGAATCTGTTAATCAAGCGAGCATGTCACGGAAAAGAGTTTGCCAACTCTCACAAAGCGATAATACGTAAAGTATTGTGTCTTTTAGTGAATAGCTATTTTCACGTGATTTTGGTTCAGAGGCTAGGGAGCTTTTCAACTCTATATCTATTTTCAATAGGTGTCTTTTTTGATGATGCCATCTGTAGCACTGGTAAATCTGAATTTTTATTTCTACAGAGAAATAATAGTAATAAAATGTTATGGCCCAGTTAATCATGTGTAGATGTGAATGACCTTGCAAATAAGAGATGTTTGAGGACTGGAGGGAAATAAAGGGGATATGAAGGGGATTTTAGCTTTCAGGACATTTATACACTCTCTTCTTCAGGCAAACCCCTATTGTGATGCAGGCGGTTCTTCATCCCACTTGTCAGGATGGAGCATCATGTGGAAGCTTTAGCTATTATCAGAGGATCTGCCTTATTTGGCTGCAGAAGGTTGCCAAAGCAAATTCACCCTTGTTCTTTATAAATGGCCTGAGAGCTAAACTTCATTACTCTTGTCGCCCCTGCGATGCTGCCGCTCTCGCAAGAATGTGGAGTGTCTACCAAAACATGGAAAAGGCACTTGCAATATGGCATTCCATTACAGTTAGAGAGAAATTCCCTTCCTCTACTGAAAAAATAAAAATGGCTACCCTTGTGTATAAAAAGGGAAAAAAACACTTGTTCTGCACCAGTGAGTGCTACTCCAATTGTCTCAAAATTTCAGCTTCATTTTCTTCTCCAGATTGTCTGTCTTTAGCGCCTGAGATGCTCAGCAGAGTGATTCCCAAATATATTTCTCCACAGACCAATACCTGTACACCTTTGAATAAATGCCAGAGTGAGTTAAACCTTGCCAAGTTATTTATGTGAAAGACAACAAATCTTAAAGTGCATCATCCCCGTTGTTGGCACATGTGCCAGTTTGTGTGTGTGTGCGTGTCTGTTTCAACTATGATGAAATATTCTCCCCTTTTGGCTCATCAAAACCAACTCTTTGAAGGTCTCCTGTGCAGCGATTAGCCCACAGTCTTATGGAACAAAGCAATGGATTGTGGGATTTCACAACCCTCTTGCTGAATAAATTTAACTGCTGACAGCTGTATGCCCAATCACAGGAAGCTTTTACATGGTCCTTGGCGACATATCATCTGTCCTCATATTTTTCAGGTTCGTGTTCCCCATTCCTCACTAATATCCCCTTGCAGCCTTCCTGTTGGACAACCAGATTAATTATACAATGTGTCTTGAAGCGTTCCTGTATGGCTTCCCCCTTTACATTGGGTGGAGATTATGACTCAGTTGGTTGTAAGGAGAAGATCAGAAGATCAAACAGCAACATAGGAAAAGCAATTGCAGAAGGGTGCCAAACCTAACAGACAGGTTTGAAATGAGCCTATTACTGATTATGTGAATGGGGACGATTGCTCTTCCAGCTCAGCATCAACGACAGCTTGCTAAAGAGCAGATGGTTCTCTCACAGTGCTCTGTCAGCCATCAATTATTTCCGCTAGAGGAAGAGCTTCCACAGAAACTGCAGGCTCACAAAGGGGCAAGAGGATTTCAAGCAACCTTAAAGATTTCCAAGTGAAACAACTTACTTACTGCGAACAGGACGCCTTTTTCAATATGTCACAAATATGAGAAATTTCACCTCTGCATAAACCCAAGGGAGAACCAAAAGTAGCCAGCAAGTCACCCACCAGCCAGCTGTGGCTATTACCAAGATGCTAACGGTATGTATTGTGAAATACTCTTGTGTCTTTTATTATACTGAAAGCATCAGAGAAATACAATGAAGAAAAAACCCATAATCCTGTGAGTCACATCTATAAGGCATGAATTATGACACAGCCGCCGCGTTTTTGAAGAGCAGTTACCCTTTACGACGTCCCATAAGATGCTAGACATTATATAAACACCGCGGCCTGTTTTATATGCCCATCATGAGGGTGACGTGACTGAAGAAACGCGACTGATTCTCCACTGAAAATGCTTTTAAACAGCTGGAGGAGAGCAGACTTCATCCCCACCAGCAAAAGCTGTAAAAAAGACATAAAAAATGGCCCTGCATTGACAGGAACGATAAGGATGAAGCCTTTGCAGCTGCTATCATTGTTTCGACATACTGCACGGGGAACATGAGTCATTTCTTGTCTCGATTATTAAATTATTTTCCATCTTCACAGCTGGATATGCATCTGAAAAGTGTACGTCAAGGACTTTATTCATTTGGACAACTGTGGCAACGTTTATAATCTTTTACAGTTCACTTAAGCTCTAATATCTGCAATATATGCATGTTTAAGGCCTATCTTAGAATTTTGCTTCTGAAATTTGTTTTTGGAATGCACAGTTGTGCCCATTAGGTGTATGAAATACATAATGCTGTTTGGTGTAACACTCTAAAATCTGCACCAGCCTCATATAAACGCCATGGCTCACTTGGCTACCAGTCACTTGGGAATGGAGAAGATGTTGTTTCGGGTGATAGTCAATTTTAAACTGCATACTTGTATTTAAACTGTATTTAAACATAAAATGCAATATATAAAATGTTGACTTTTGCGTTAAACCAGATCAATAGCTCATGTTAATTTGCTTTGACTTTTATTTAAATCTTATAGAAATATTTATATAAATGTATAGCTCTTTTTTTCTGGGAAGCTATTTGCTATCTGTGTGGAGCTAACAGCCATTTAAAGCTATAGATTTTTCCCCCAAAAAAACCTTTTTTGGAACCATATAATTTCTTTAACATTTTAAAAGCCCTCTAAACAAATAATCTGGGCTCACACGCAGTTGGCAATCCTGGCCAAGGGATTATTTTTCTTGATTAATTAACGTTTGCATGCATCTCATCCCTTGAAGCCTCAGAACAGTTCCTTGATGTTCATCAAGACAAAGCTGCAAAAAAAGAGAGAGAAAGAAAACAGAGAAGCTCTTGCTGTAGGTTTCGGCCGGCTGCCACGTCCAATTTTGAGTTCGCTCCCGCACAATGCCCGCCGCGCTCCCTTTGGTCTCCCGCGGAAAAAGAAAATGAAAGAGCGAGCTTCGGGGGTAAAGGCGGGCTACGGCTGCGTACCAGCCACCGTGTCGGAATGATGAAAGCTGCGGCGGCCGAGCGGAGCCGCGTATCGGCATCGATTGCTCCCCAGGACCTGCGAGGCTGTTTGGGCATCAAAGCGCTCGCGTAGCACCTTGCTGTAATCTCAGCAAGAAAATAAAAAATAAAATAAAAAACACCAAACCTCCAGCATCTCCGAGAAGCACTAGGGACTTCGGAAAAGTAGGAGATGCATTTAAATCGCTCTGGATTTAAAGCTGAGATTCTATCTTACATCATTTAAGCAGGATAAATCAAAACATTCCTATATAACTTTGCAATGGAATTGAAATCAAAAAGTTTACATTCTAAGAATTCTAAATTATAATAATAAGAAAAATAATGTAGTTTATGCTCAACGGTGGTCCAGCATATCTTGCCATGGTTCCTCAGGCTGGAATCTTACCCACAATGTGTGCATCCAATAGTCCCGAACTCTCGTACCCGAGCCTTGTGCCACACTAACTGTTGTTTTTAATATATGCCTTTACCCATTTGGAAAAGTTTTTTTTCTTCCATATTCCATTTTTTTTAAGGTAAAAATAAAATATGACCCTTGTGCTTTTTACGCAAATTGCGTAAGCTCAAAATAAATATACAATGCATATTGACTTAATTTTTCATTAGGCATATATGTTCTTTATTGACGTAAAATACATTTGAGATCAATGTACTGTCAGACACATAAGCCCTACAATTCATGTATAATCCATATTAAATATATGTGTATTAGTCATATGTCATATGTTCATTTAAAATACTTATTAAATGAATGTTTTGTCAAACATGTAAGTTCTATATTTGATGTACCATGCATATTAAATGAATGTTTTGTCAGTATTAGTTTTCATGTTTAATTCTTTGAATTAACTCATTTGAATCACAGACAGCAGTTCCACACAGCTAGAATGAGCATTTTGAAAAGGAAACATCCTTTTACAGTTGATGCATTCACTTTGTGTTCTGAGAACATAACATGACTTTTCTCTTGTCTAATTACACCAATGGAATGTGAAGAGACCATACATTACTGTCATTAGAATATAAAAGCAATATACATTTTTATTAAGAAATAAGCAATAAACATGTATTTCCTACTAGAGCCATATGGTATCATGTATGGTAAAATGTAAAGTTCAGGTAAAAGTTATATATTTTTCCTACAGGTTTTTCCCTTGAGTGTCTTACATGTCACTTGTGTTTTTGATATTAATGTAGCCGTAACCATACAAGATCTAACTTCTATCTACTTTCGATCTACCAGGGATAACTACAGTACGTTAATAACTTTCTATTACTTTCATTGTAAGAAGTGTAGCATGAACATAAACTTCATCCTCAACTTTCTCCACATTGTTTACCAAATTTAACGTGATAACTAATGCTTTAATTTATGAAGTTCCACACCCCTGCTGTATGGGCTAATTTCAAGTTTTCTATTTAAATAACCTTTGGTAATACTTTATCTGAGGCTTTTATGTAAGTTAGACTTGCAGCCAGTAAGTAAATGTGCTTGAAAACTAGATTTAGGACTCATAGAATTAAGAATCAGCAAACTAAAATGTACACATACTGAAGAACTGGCTTTGAGATGGCAAAAATGTTTTTTTCTTGCCTTTTCGGTTATGACAGCACATGGCGAAAGGAGACACAATCCATGTAGTGGCTCAAATACTGTAAATCAGGGGTTTATTTACAAAAACAAACCGAAAGGGAGACAAGAAGGAACCATGAGGGGTCAAAACCAAACTGGTGAAACAGAAATTAAGTCAGGGAGTAACACCAGGAACACTCCATTAAAGGCGGGAAAGAACAGAGGAAAACTACAAGACATAACATGGACTACTACTAACTGGGAAACAGCAGAACAACACAGGTTAACAGCCAACATTCACAATGAACCAACAAGGAACACAACAAGAAAAGGAGCTAAAATACATACGGACAAAAAGGCTAACAAGAGATAGGTGTGGAACATAACCAAATCAACCAATCAGGACAGATACGGGACAACAAGAAACAGGTAGAACATGTTACAATAAACAAGCACAAGAAAATAGGGAATGGTAGCAAACACTAAGGGCTAACTAAACTAGGAGAGACTAGGCACTCAAGCCAAACATAATCCAATATGGCATGGGCAGCATAGACTATAAACAGGGACTTGAAGCAAAGACAAAGATAAGTAATATCAAAAATTAAGGATAAAATACAGCCCAAAGAATTAAACAATAGGCAAGGTAGGCCTTCAATCCATGACTAGAGGGATCTTATCTCCTCAGCCACTCATTCAACTTATTCAGCTACATGGCAGCCTATGGCAAGCAAGGAAACACACTCAGGACTTAGGGCTACAAGACAGGATGGGTAACAGGTAACAGGATGGCCAATATCACCTGCTCCCAGATGGGCACCAACCCTAACATTTACTTAATGTGTGGAATTTGACATTTTACCAATGTCAGCCTTCATCTTCAACACCAGATCTGTGACAGAGCACCTCACCCCGGGCTACCCATCCAACATGCTGGGTTTTCTGCCCCCTGGTTACCGAGACCAAGAGTCCCAACATTGCTTGAAACTGGGAACCAGTGGGACCTGGGCCGCTTATTGGATGGCATGAGCTGAAACAGAAGGCAGAGGAGAGGACTAGAGAACCGGAACCAGAACCTAAAGGGGCAAGAACACAAAACCAAAGACAAAACCCCCCCAGAGGCCACCTGGACTCATATAGCCTTAACACAGAAACCGGCCAACCAGAAGCCCAAGTCAAAATGCCAGTCAAGGACCAAGAACCCTAAACTACCCCAACCCACAAGGCAGTACCTGCTGGCTTCTGACAGGGACAGAGAAAACAGATCTACACAGACCACCCCCTAAATCCCAAGCAAACCAAACCAAACTTCTGAGCCCACAGTTCCACAAGCGACTCCTGATGACTGAGCATGCTCAATCTCCTGATTGATTAATCAGAGGCAGGTGTGACTGTGTGTGTATGTGTGTGTGTGCCCATGTGCCCTGTGGTGGCATCCCACTCAGGGTGTACCCCTGCCTTGTGCCCTAGCTGCCTGGGATAGCCTCCAGAGCTCCTGGTGACTCCAACCATTATACAGTAGGTATTTGCAAGATGGATGGATGAACAAATGTTTTCAAATTTGGCAAAGGTTTGAAACACTACAGGGAGAGGGAAATGTGTCCTTATTTGGAATGACTGATGTTACCGATTTGGTTTAATAACTTTTTCACCATCAAGCAACTGAAACAAAAAATACTCCTGCAGATAATCCTTAATATTATGAAAATCTATTATCTGTGGGTTAATTTAAATAAATATTTAAAATAAAGCAGAATTTAATTGCAAGCTGAACTAATCATTTAACACTAAAACTGTTACCCTGTGTTTTATTTTACCACCATTTTGTCTACTTGTTTTACTGAATTAACGCAAATGTTACACTGATTGCAAGTATAAATTATGTTTCTGTTTTTTTAAATGTATGTAAATACGACAGTATTTTGCATTCAAGGCCCGAATTATACCAAAATTACTTTTAAATGTTAGTATTTAACAAAGAAATAAGCATAAGGGATTTTTTTTTCAGCTAGTCAATAATCTCAACTCATTATCCCTTCACTTACATGACTGTGGAGAAAAAAAAAAAAGTAAAACATCTTGGTTGCAAGAATAAAAACACAAAAGAATTGACATGGTGGTACAAGCCTGACTGGATTGCTGTTATTGTCCAGTACAGAGTGGGTAATTCAGGTCCAAAGAGCAAAAGTCCAGACCAGGATTTTGTTTCAACCAACCAGTTGAGCATAGAGAGTCAGAATCAGAGTATTCAACTGGTTGCTTGAAAGAAAATCCCGGTCTGGACTTTTGCTCTCTGGACCTGAATTACCCAGCTCTGGTCCTGTATACAGGAGCCTGATCTCTCACGGTTTGCTCATTCAAGTCCAGGAAGCCCAGGAACAGTTGCTTCTCAAAGGCAGAGTGAACAAGAAATCTGAAAGTGTGAATTTGCATCCCTACAGAACTGTAAGCTCACACTGAGGACCAGACGGCCTACACATATTCCATCACGGTAGTCATTTTCAGGTGGCAGATAACTTTAATTTGTACTTCGTTTAAATAGTTTTACATGACCTTAGTTTTAAATATGCAATTTTTCATTTGTCTTGGAGGTATGGCTCCTTGTGGGGGCTGTATACAATAGTTACTAGATTACGTGTCAAACAGTAATTAACAAAGAAACAGATCAAGGCTGTAATACTGATTGATTTTGGTATCAATGCATATTTAAGGGCAGCACAGTGGCGCAGTGGTTAGTGCTGCTGCCTCACAGCAGGAAGGTCTTGGTTTCAGTCCCGGGTCCAGGTCCACGCTCTCCTTGTGTTCATGTGGGTTTTTGCCAGGAGCTCCAGTTTCCTCCCACGGTCCAAAAGCGTGCAGGATAGGTTGATTGGTGAGTCTAAATTGGCCCTGTAGTTGTGTGTGTGTGTGTGTGTGCCCTGTGGTGTGTTGGCGACTGCCCAAGGTTGGTTCCCGCCTGCACCCATTGTTCCCGGGATAGGCTCTGGTCCTCCCTGTGACCTCAGTTGGGATTGAGTGGTTTTGGAAAATGGATGGATACATATGTGTGTGTGTGTATATATATGTATAGCCTATTTGACATACATTTTTACTTTTTAAAAAGACATATTGAGCATCATTTGTGAATTGTTAACCCTCGCTGGACTATTATTGTAATTAATTGAGTTAGCTGCATTTTTTGTACTCTTGTCCACACTTTAATTTTCTCTGACAAACTCATGAGCCTGGTTACATCATCCTCCATCCTCTTAATGTTCTATGTCCATGGAAACTGATGCACATGTCAGTGAGTGTGAGAAGCGGCCAGACCGATCTGGTGATGGTGCCTATGACAAGACTGGCAGTTGCCATGACAACGGTGCCAGTGGGCTGTGCAGAGAGTGCATGACCCTATTTCTGGAAGAGCTCTAATCACGCCTAGGCAGTCTGGGTCCAGCTGTCAGAAGGCAGAAACCAATCATTTTGATCATTTTTAATAGTCATTTAGGGAAGGAGGGTAGGAAAATTTACCCACAATCCTTCTGGATTACTGGGGGGAGTCACTACTAACATTCTTATGAGATGGGAGAATAAAACAAGGTGGACAAACTTGAAAGATCTCAGACCACAATATCCTCAGACACATAATGACACAATTGTGACACTTTGTACTGAAAAATCACAAAAAGCTGATAGACAAACATTAATCCTATATGTATACAAAATATTTGACTCCCTTTAGTGAATAGTGAGTATAGGATATACACTGATATTTCCAACCTTTCCATTGAAGACTAGCAGAGCAGATGTTTGTTCAATGGTTGAAAGAGCACTGCTTCTGCTTTTTGAAATGTCTGTTATAGCACTGAGTCTGGCCTTGGGGCCACCCCACTGGGCTTCTCCAAATGGACCTCCAGATGATCCGTGAACCTACACCGGATGAAACCCAGTCAAAGCTCTGACCCACCTGCCTGCACAGGAAGTCCGCTGACTCGGCGCCTGTATGTTGAGCTGATTAAACCTGATCACTTGTAAACAAACAGAGGCACAACCGGTCACATGGCCAGTAGGTCATGTATGAGGGCAGAAGTTTGGCTCGATTTACCAGGAGAGAAACAGGCAAACAAAACAAGAATGATCTCCAGCTATACCAAATAAAGAAAAATTAAAATAAAATAAATAAATGAATAAAAACATTGTTCAGTCCATTAGAGTATTGTCCCGGTTTTACCCTTTAGTCCAGTCAGAAACTTCTATAGATTACTTGATGGCAGACAGAAATAAAATAGTGACATTAATCACTTCCTAGTCTAGTGAAGGGAAAGTTCCTGACAAGATTCTACATCCAACACCAAAAATCGAAAGTATCCAATGGCTGCTGTAAATTCTTCCTCAGAGCTAAAGCATTAAGAAGAAGGAGTATGGAGTATACAATACTCAGCCTAATAGAAAGAGCTGTCAATGAAATTTTGATAATTATACTCATTCTTAATACTACCTTTAAAGAATTAATTAACTCATAAAATGATGCTTGCTTTAATAGTTTAATAGTCAGTCTACATTCCCATTGTCACCATTTGCATTGAGCTATGGATAATGACTAAAAGATCAAGGATGCGAGTACAAGTGGGTTGCCAGGTTTGGCATCCATAATGGGGGGATTTGGAGATGGGAAGGGACCTCGACATTGAGTCCCTTCTCTTTTGGAATGAGAGGAGTCAGCTGATATGGTTTGAGCATATCATAGGGATGTCACCCGGTCAGTTCCAAAAGATGTTTTGGGCGCGTCCCAAAATTTGAGCCGAGGCACTGGAGCAGAAGCAGGACGTGCTGGAGGGGCTGTACCTCACAGCTGGCTTAGAAGTGTCTGGAGATCTGTCAGGGTCAGCACCCGTCTGACCCTGTCCTTTTGTCTCTTCCACGTGTGGTCAGCAGCCATCGCTGGCCATCCCCTTTGTTACCTCATTGTCTTTGGCCCTAATGTGTTATTCCTGGTCCCCAGACTGCCACATGGGTCAATGGGTTGCGTGTGTGGTACTGAGGTTGGAACCTTCTGGTCATGGGTTCTGGAACTAGCCTTAATGGTTTTGTTTTTCTGTTCCTCCTAGTGTTTATGAGTTCTGTGTTCTCCTTCTGAAGCATGTGCCTTGTTTTATTATGTTCCACGTGTTCCTATATTTTTTGAGTGTTGAATTTCTGGTGTGCGCTTGTTTCCTACTTTCAGTGTTTGTTGGAGTTTCCCTAGTCTCGTGTTCATTAGTACAAGATACTGCACCTGTTGCTTGTTTTCCCTCCTCTGTTGTTATTGGTTGATTGTCTGATGTTCCACACCTGCCCCTCTCGTTAGCCCAGTTCCCTTCTGTATTTAAGTGCCTGTCCCTGCTCAGTTCTTTAGTCAGTTATTGTGTTCAAATTACTTTGTGTTTGTTCTTCTGCTCTACTGCTGAATTTGCTTCCCTGTGTTTTTGCTTAGTTGTGCTTTGTTTCATAGTATTATTAATTCAGTCTTTTTCCCCGTTTGTTTTCTGATCCCTTGTGGTCCTTTTATTTTTGTGCCTTTCCCGTTGAGTTACATTTTATGTTAAACCCCTTTTTGTCACGGAGTTGCCAGTGGATTGTCACCTTCTTTATGCCTGCACTATGCCCCGAGTCCGTAACACAGATCAGTCTAAAGATAGATCAATGAAGTAGAAATCTTATAAATTCAGTTTACTCTAGTGCATTGTAGCATTTGGTGTCAGTTTGACACTGGCTGCTGTGGGGAGAGACTTAAACAGGAGTATTACTTCCATTGTAGCAGTGATGACACAATGGCAATTCGTACCATTGTAAAGTTTTCTATCATAAAAAGGGAAAGATGTGTAACTTTTTATGCACACTAAATGAACACTCTGATTTAGTTTCATGTACACCTTTCTTAGATAATCAATTTTGTCCATGCTGATGAAAAGACTTGAATGTCTATTAGACTTGTTCTAACGATTCTCCCTTTTGCTAATGTACTTTCCAAAAATGAAAACTGAATTTAAAAATGTGTAAATGGGAATGCTTTTCAGGGCATGCCTCAGTTTAGTGTAATACTTAATGTTTCTGTGTGAAATTGAGAATTAATGAATGCATCAGTGTTTAAACATTAATTAGCCTCCCTTTCTGTCAACATTCTGCCAGTGGGAATACAAAAGTGTTTAGTAAAGGTCTGTGAACACAAAAATAACTAATCATGAGCTTTGGAGGAGATTGGTCTTGGCTCCAAAGTTTTGGATGCCTTCATGGTTTCACAAGCTCACTCTCAGCACCAAACTCTCTTTATAGCTCCTCCGGAGAATTTAATTACACACCGCAGACCTTGATTAAACCACTGATGCCCGCATTTAATGTCTCCATCAATTTGCTGAATAGCAAAGCCGGCAAACTAAAATGATGACGTGCAGCCAAATCATTGTTATTACTATTATTATTACTCGAACCACAGCTATAACGGAAGACACCAGCTCCCGCACCCACGGAAATGACCAAAAAGGTTCTTATGTCGATCTTTCTCAGGCATGTATACTTCCTGTTTTTCAATATCTGCCTGTGCTCCTCCATGTATGGGCAGACATATTTCATACATTCTTGCACAGAAGACAACGCATCTGATGAGACTCGATCTCCAAGCAACAAAACCTGTGTGGCCTAAAAATAGCGGATCGCATGATGAAACCGCAGTCGGCATCATGAATTCTTAACGCTGTGCTTGTTTCATGTCCTAATGGCGTCTATTCTTAAGTTGCTCATTTGATAAGAGGGATCCTTCATTCTTTTATCATCTCACTTACTATAATTAGAATAACCCTCCCACACTGTTGCTGGGACGTCCGATTTCAGATCCAATAATTATGAAGTCGCAATCTCTCTGCGTGACCCGAGATACGAAGTTGGAATCTGAGGCTTGCATTTTTTCATGACTTACATTAATGGGTCACAAACCCAATTATGCCCTGTATCTGACTGGCACTTAGTAATAACAGAGCTTTTAGGGGAAGGAAAAAAAAAAGAGCATAAGCTGTAAGAGCTGAAATACAGTCAGTTGCGCATAAACAATGCCGCAATGTGAATTCCCTTTCTCCGCAGATACAAAGTAGGCCTACTTTTCAGTACATCTCAATCACAAATTAGCACCTTCCTGCAGATTCAGGCATCATGTGATTCCGACAGGCTGCACAGTGGCCAGAAACAGTCAGACCCTAAGATCCAGTCACACCCCTGCAGGAAAATGACAGCAAGTGACGCCAAGTGACCAACTACCTTACGACAATAAGTCAGAAGAGTGCTAGCATTTGGCTTCCTCTCAGCTGGGCGTTGAATGAAGTAGCATGAAATATGATTAGGCAATCTATAAAATTACCCTGGAAAACGGTATGGGTGTGACAGCAGCAGGTCTTATGAATAATTACATATACGTATTTTAGCACAAATCTTAGAACCCAGCTGCCCCCCATCCCAAATGCTGATATTAAATATTTAATAACATACTGGGAGGTATACTTTTAGGGTAAATGCAACTGCAGAGGTCTTACTTTGCCGTTACCACAATACAAACTGACTTTAAGTACATATAATCTGTGTGAATACTTATAAAATGATGTAATTTCTCAAAACATCTGATAAATATAGCAAATGCTTTTAGAAGTCACACCATCTTACGGATACGTCAAGACTCCCATTTATATCCACCTTAATATGCTCTGAGAAAAAAAATACAAATTAAAAAAGTGACTCACATTAGACCTTTTTGCCTACAATCAGCTGCTGGAAAAGAGAAGAGCAATTATTGCTGGAATAAAATGTACTGCTTGTGCCGCAGTTTAGAGGGAAATAAATTCAAAGTAAGTTCACAATGCATCACCGTACACACACTTGACTGCTGTAAACAAAGTCTGAAGTGTTGAATCCAAAGCCTGAAATAAGAGTTTATAAGAATGCCAAGAAAATAATGTTGACTTAAATACTGAAGGAAATTCAGATAAATTTAATAAATAAAATCTGAGCATAACCTTTTAAGGGTCACTTTGAGGCACCTTGGTATGGCTAACAATACAGTTCTTTTAATCTGCACTTTGCCACTTCAATTCTTGTACTTCCAGGGTTAAGTATGTTCCAATAAAATGAAAATGAAAGATGGCACATTTTCCTTTGAAATATTATTCACTTTCCACTCATGGGAAATATGAATAATGAAGGAAAATGGGTGAATTGTGAAAATGAGCTGGGTCAATCAGTACCATTAATCAGCACCATTAATAATTTCTGCACAACAAATGTGAAGAAGCATAGTTCAAATGTAAGGATTGATTTGCGTTTGTTTTTCTATATCTGATGCCCGTTTATCTGTCTGCCTTTCCGTACCAACTGCACGTCCTTAAAATCCACCCTTCTGTCCGTTTTCTGTATGTTCTGTGGTATGTTATAACCACTTGTTCTATTCAGGGTTCTGGGGGAAGGAAAGCAGAACATATCCTGGATTCTTTGGGCACAATGAGGGACAGGGTGGCAAACCATTGTAGGTTACACTGCTTTCACTCACACATATGCACAATTTGGGAACGCCAATTAACCTAAGCATACTTTTGGACTGTTGGGGGGGTGTTGATTGGGTATGGTAGACGCTCAAGCCCTGGTCCCAGAGATGTGAGTAAACTGTACAAAGCACTGCATTACCAGGCCGCCTCTCCTTTAAAATGTGTTATAAAAAATTACTCATAAATTTAACTACCGGAGGCTGCAGTGCCTTTTTTAAAAATCCATGGCATAATTGATCTAAGAATAGATCATATATTATAACTATACAATAAGTAGTAATCAGTGTACATTAAATAACACTTTACTTGAGGGGGCACAAATAACATGCTAGGTAACACTTCAAAATACGGTTACTCAGTAACTTAATAGTAACTCAGTTGTTACTCAAGTACAAATCATAAACAAGTATAGTTACATTAAGTAAGAGTTAGTTCATGATTTATTATGAGTAATATAGTATATTTGTGCCACCTCAAGTGAAGTGTTGCCATAAAATTTTTCAACCTGCTGCATCCTCTCTTCGCTTTAATATTTCTGCGCTCATTTACATTGGTTTGATTAACATTACATTCAGTATCAAACTTATAAGGCAGAAACAATAACTATTAAATTGAAATCACACAAGAAAACTATTATGTTTCCTATTATTTCTTAAGACTGTAATCTATGGTCCTAGACCCAATTCACTTTCTGTTCCTTCACAAACTCAGTCCACTTCAGAATCCTTCATAGAAATAACTGGGCCCTTCACTGAAGCAACACAGCCCGTACATTCTACTTCCAGAACTCTTAGGATTCATTTCTACACAGATTTATGTGATTTTTTTTGACCAAGTTCATACAAGTATTACTCCATTTTGTAAATCTTGTTGATGGTCAGACTCCTTGAAACTGGAGACCGAAAACACAAAGGTTTAGGAAAAACAGTCTTTTACGACATTCAGGTTCTTTATGCTGCTGTTGAAAGGCTGACCTCACTTTTCCTTGTAGTTTGAGCATGAATACTAACTTGTACGTTATTGATCACAAAACAGGTATCATTCGTTACTGATGACTGGCCTCCCCTAGTGCAATTTTCATGAAAAAGACACAAACACAGATCATGCATTCCTGAAATATCCAGATAAAACATGCGTGTCTTGTCACCTAATGGATGGTTTGAGTATTTTCAATGTAAACAACTGCTTTTAGTATTCAAAGTCTGCATTATTTAAAGTCACAAGTCATTGATGTGACCCTTCCATCCATGTCTGTATCCATTTTTATCCAAAGCAGAGTTACTTTTTAAGCCCTGAGTGCTAAAATGTGTAAAGATACATTATGTAGCACTCTGGCCAAAACTCACATAAAAGCCACTGACATTACAATGACACATATGTGTGAAAAGACTTTTATATCGTCTCTCACGAATACAGAATCAAAAATGTTTCCTGATGCTCCCACAACATTACCCCACTACTACAACTACAACAACTAAGTATAATAATATAAAACAAATTAAGGGTATGGGAAACACTGTCATTTTACACCTCAAAGGTCATGTAAAATAATAGCTTTATTATAAAACAATATTTTTCCAACATTAGTTATGTTAAAATGTTGTTCAAGTAATAACGTTACCATACTAACAGTCACAGAACCTTTGTTAAAACGTGGAAATAAATTTCCAATAATTCCAACCGCTACAGTAAGAACGTTCTATGCCGACTTTGAGAAAACATTTAAATAATGTTAGCTAAAGTTCTGAGAATGTTCCCTGTTAGCTGGGTTTACAACATATGTGTAAATGTGCTGCAAAGGGACGGATAAAGACACAATGATAGATAAGATCGCCAATGGAAAGTTGCATGTGTGCACACACGTGTAAATATATATATATATATTTTTTTTTTCTAAAATAACCCATTGAAATCCATTCATTTTCTGTAACCACTTCAGGGTCACAGGGGGTCTGGAGCCTATCCCAGAGCCTGTGGATGCAAGGCAGGGAACAACCCAGGATGGGGCACCAACCCATCACAGGGCTCATTTACACACCATTCACTCACACACTCACACCTATGGGCAAATTGATAACTCCAATTCAGATTAGAGTATTTTAGGACTGTGGGGGGAAACCAAAGTATGAGGAAACCCCACGATGACACGGAGAGAACATGCAAACGCCACACAGATGGAGCCGTGACGAAGACTCGAACCCTGGTGTGAAGCAACAATGTTCACCACTGTGGTGCCACAACAGCCCTAGTACAGCTCATGTTTAATGATAATTATTACATCATACACTCAAAGTGACATTCGGTGAAATTCATAAAGATTTAATTTAGACATAAACATTTTCATGTCGATATGTTTCTGTTTTGCTGTTTTGAGGAAAACATATCAGCTTAGAATCAGCGTAATGAAATAACTTCTCCGGGGAAAAGACAGTGTTGAAATGAAAGCAACATGCCATACTATACGAGGCAGAGAGCTTAGCCAGAAAATTCCTTATATCAAGCGAGAGGCGAGAGGTTTTAATGAATTTAGCTGTCAGTTTTGCCTGGAACATTGCGGCGAGCAAGGTAAATATATATTAAAGTCCGCCCCCCATCTTTCCAAATCTGTCTCTGCAAATGAATTACTGAGCCCTGGGTTCCTATGGCGCTGAAGACATTTCTTCTCCTGCCTCTGCCTGACGTTCTGGGCACCTCCGCCACACGTCAGCGTTTCTGCAGAGCTTTTCCATTAAGGTTTCATTTGGCTATCAGTCAAAAACATCATAATTAATTCCCACTGGACCCTGCTCAGGTGTAACCACTTATACGCCTAAGGATATATATATACACAGTTCTGTCATGAACTTTTAATTACAAGTCCAGTTTAGAGGTATTAAACGGCTTTTCTTTCCTGTATCTGAAAAAGTGACAATTTCTTTAATTCAGGAATCATTTTTTCTACTGCAATTTTAATCATGTCTACAATTTGTTTTTTTCTTTAGGTAATACACAGAAAATAATGTCAGACTGAGGGTGAAAAGTGTTTGAAGGAGCCGTACCCAGTAGGTATGCTAGTATTCATCATGCAGTTTCAAACTAGGCACCACAAAGACAAAACAACAGTTATTCAGCTTTAATTAGTCAATAAATTGTTATTATGAAGGATTGTTGTTCATCATGTAATTTTTATATTATTTTATCAATGTACATCTTTTTTTAAAAAAAATAATAATGATCAAGTATGCAAGTATGTAAAAGTCATAGCTAAATAGGTACCAGCAATTGCAGGTGTTTTATTGTTCACACTATAATGCTGGACACACTGTTTCTTTTTCTGCATTTTACTATGCATGTCCCTTGCTGGTAATAACAATTCAACTCTAAACTAAGCAGCCTAAACCATAAATACCTGCACCAGGTTGTCATTAGTCTATCACCGGCACCCTAAACAGTGGGTGGCCAGCCAATCAGGTTCCTGTGCACAACAGCTGTCGTGAATGAATATGGCCAGATGCAGGTAAATGGTTGACAGGGCGGACAGAGAGAAATGGAAAGTGCAGGGCAACAACAGCCTTGCAGCAATCAGAAACTGCCAGAGGATCAAGCACGGGCAAAGGATTTACGTGGTGTTTGGTCGGACACCCTCTCAGATGCAGTTTTCACATCTCTTATTTTGCAGCCCTTGCACTTTGCACCACCTGTACGGGATGCCAGTCAAGACCAGCTTATGCAAATGACAGGTAGTAGAATTACTTACATGTTCTACTGTTAGCTTGTGATGCCCTCTGAAATTTAAATCGTTTGGAGTTGATGTAGACGCCAGCACCATCGCAGCCTTCTGAGCCACACCTGTTCTATATTTTAATTTAAGAGCAGCTACTATTTGCCTCACAGGTCAGCGCTGTGGGAAGAAGCCATCTTTCTTCCATCTGTGGGAATTCCAGATTTCCCAGAATGAAGACAAGGGAGACCAGGAGTGAAATCTGGCCACTAGAATCAGACATAGAATAAATTTCAATGCATGGTGGGGGACCATGTTGCTCACAAGCCTAGATTGCTTTCACTTCCAGGAGAAAAGTGGGAAAGACGTTCCGGTAACATTTTACTTAAAGCACCCATCTATATATAGTGCATTATTGATACCTTCATAATGCATTATAATGCATTCATAAAATATTATAAACACGACTATATTTATAAAAAGGCATAACCCATGTTTATTATGCATTATGAATGCTCTATGAAGCTCTCATCTATATAGATACCTTCATAACGCATTATAATGGTTGGTATAAGCATTAAGGATGATTTGGACTGCATTATAAAGGTATCTATAGTGCATTATATAGCTTCATAACGAATTCATAATGCATAAGAAGCATGGCTATAATGTCCTATGTCTTTTTATAAATATTTATAGGCATGTTTATAATGCTTTATGAAAGCATTATAACACATTAACAATGTGTTTTGGTAAAAATGTGTCCTTAGGTAAAGTGTTACCAAGTAAAGTGTTACCAAGGTTCCTTTTTTAATTGTATTACTGCTACTAAGCAGGCTAGAGTGAGTTCATGGGGTATCTGCTGCACTCAGCTAAAGGCACCAATGTGTAGCCATCAACAGCCTTACACAGGATCCTTCATGACAAGAGCTGCAAACACAATGTTAGCAGGAATGACACACAGTTCTTTCTTTAGCCACTTGTACAGTATCATTAATGCAAACTGTGCCTCTTTAGAGATGAATGGCAAATTATATTAGAGCACCTCCAAGCTTTTTGTCCTACATCACTATTCGATTAAAAGGTGTATAGGCCTGTTTGTTGTTTCATTCCACTCATCTAGTTGTAATGGGAGAAAGCCAGCTAGCCAGTGGTAAGTTTGGGCATCAGGTAAGAAAGTTAACAGCAGTAATATCGCCATTTGTTTGGATTTTTATGGGATGGGACTGCATCTGAAGAATCCGGGGTGGCAGAATTTCACATATGATCCAGCGTGTAATAAATCAGTATGTAAAACTGGGGGCTGTAATGCAGAAATCGCTGGGAGTCATGGCTGCAATCTGCAGAAGTGCATATGGTCCAAACGCCAACAGCCGAAATGGTACAAAAGAGACCAGCGGATAGTTAAATGACTGTCATAGCGAAAAAGCGGAAAAATGTCCCATTCTCATTAACCTGTGATGTCTTAACAGATGCCTGCCAGACTATTTTAACTGACAGACCATTTTCATTAATTTACAGTACGACTTTAGCTTCAGCAAAATAGTCAACCTGATATCAGACGCAATTGGAAATGGTTTTGCTCATGATTTGCAGGTGTGAGTCCACTTGTGATATTAACCTGAAACCCATCGATCCATCCATCCATTTTCTGTATTACTATGTGTGTATTAGTATAGGGTTTTGTTGTTCTGGTGTTTATGTACAAAAAACTTGCACCCTTCCTTACTGCCAGTTGTTGTGGTTGGTCTGCATTATGTACTGCAGTCTTCAGTGGCCTTAGGGCAGTCTTCCCCAAAGGCCAAACTCTATCTAGCACAAAACCAGGGTTTCTTGTACTCTTATGTCTGTATAAGTCTTCAAAAGTGTAGAGTGTAGTGTTAGTTGTGGTGGGGGTCTGGTGATGAATAAAGTTTGAGATATATTGCCTATACTTCCCACCACCTCCTTTTCAGACCAGACATACTGGTCTCTTTCTTTTGCTTTATAATTTTTCACATATTGCAAAATCTTCTGCTTGTTGCCTCTCCAGAAGGATATTTTTTTCTTAGCTGTATCATGCCTTACAAGACCATGCCATAGAAGACTCTTTCTCACAGCCTGGATCTTGCTGCCAAATACCTCTGCTGAGTGAGAATGTGACCCTCAAACAGGTGACCTTTAAGTGCAGTTTCTCTTCTCCGTTGCATTTTCTGCCTCCAACTTGCCCAGTTTCTTCAAACTTCTTTATGACAGCTTGAAAGACACATTTTGAAAATCCATTGTAGTAGGTTGTTTGTCTCTGCCTATAGCCTTGTTATGGTAAATTTTTTTAGACTTAATGTCTGTCAAAGTGTGTCAGCTTAACCATTTCAAAACCTCTCCTCAAGTCACCCTGGTATTTGATGTTAGGATCCACTATACTCATATACTAGTTGAATGTGATTACTAATACACCTTTTTTGGCTATTAAGTACTCATTAAGTAAACTTAGTTGAATTGGTGGTAAAATGTAACAAAAATACTGAACAAGTAGAGTATCCCTGAGCAGACATTTGGCATCCAAAGCTGTGGTCTTCTAGATATTCAACAAGATTTGTCATGTTTTTGGAGAACAGAATAAATCATTTTAATTGTATTACTCTTTATACAATAAGTGAGAGTGGCCTGGTATTATTTAAAAGACATAGCTTGTCTGATGTCAGTTTTTAGACCTTGCTTATTGACCTCTGTCATTACAACGGGGTGACAGTTCTACGTCAAAAATACTAGTCTCTTCAATTAGCTGCTTGCCTTTTCAGACACTGTAATGTTACAAAATACACTGAGTAATCACTTTGTAAGACTCAGGGCCCAGGGGCTCCTTAGGTTAATGTACTAAGGAAATTATCAGTTTGCTTGTCTCATGTCCAACTGTACATATAGATTTGCGCCATTGAGCTGAGGTTTTGAAAGTGATCCCTCTCATTTTTTCAGGATATCAAACATACTCCTGCTTCATCAATATTTAAAACTAGGTTAAGATGATTTAGCTCGATATTATATACTTTCAGTGAAATTCTAACGTATCCAAGAACATGTGCAAAGGCCTCTGCAAGAAAACGTATCCAATTTGTGTCCGCAAGGCTCATTAAAGGTCACTTAAGACAAATTGATCCAACCCGATTATGGTGACTGCTTATAGTGGAGCAAATAATGGATTAAATATTGAAAAATGGAAGAGTCCCGTTGACTTATATACTGTAGCTGAATTGTATCATGATTATCTGGTGGGAAGGGGCTCAGCATGGAGCTGTGCCGGATTAACAGGACAGCGGTCGTGACATAGCTTAGCTCGTGCTTTGAAAGGACAGAACAAAGTGTCAGAAATTGTCTGGAAGGATAAACGCCGATATTCCTGCTGTTTTTGTCAACACGGGGCCCCAGAGTCACTGAGGGACTCATTTCACTGATGTTGACAGGCACATCTCTTCTGTTTATTTATTTATGTCCTTCTTTTAACCAGTAATTTAATTATCCTCTGAGCGCCTTGAGTCTATGTTCTGTGTCACCTATGGCCCCCAATAGAAGGTGTGACAGCCTGGATACAACCAGGACAAGTACATGTAGAAATTCTAGGGGTCAGCTTTGATTAGCATGGTCAAAAGAGGTTAAAACATAATCTCCCAGCCCGATCATATTAGATAACTGCAGAATTATATACTATGCACACATGATATAAAGTGACATGTAGTCATCTCATATTATGCCACATATGGTACCGTTAACCTAATCATCCTGGGGATAGGGGACTTTTCTGGTTATATGTATTTCAAATACACCCCATTTAAAAGCCCCATAAGATGTTCTGGTTTGGTTCATGGGCTTGTTTTATATAGA